>CM010613.1:14641783-14918327 GCA_003430845.1 Xanthoceras sorbifolium | reverse complement strand
AAGCTATCCTACTCAAAGAAAACATTATAGATAAGAAACTGGGTGAGAAGAAAAGATATCAATGCGAGAAAAATTCCCAAAATCATTCAGCAAACAATTTGAATTGAACTTACTAGCCATCCAGCAATTCCTGGAAGTTCTGTAACATCGAGCCCATGAGTGAACATAGGTTTCACAGTCATCTGGAAGTATGGTGGCTCAACAAAGCATACCCTCAAACGGCCAAGGAAAGGCCACCGACGAAGGAACTTCACTCCAACCAAAACCTGCAAGAGAAAAACAAGGGCTTAAGCTCAAAATGATATTAATTACATTGCTGCGGTTCACTTCAAATGATGATATCAATACCTGTAACAGTAATGTCTGTATATGTATATGTGCACATAAGTAAAATGATATTACATTCCTATGGCAAACCCAGATATTATACAAATACCACATTCTGAAAACTTTAAAAGTGAGACAAAAGTATAAGGTCTTTCATCTAAAGCTTAAGAGAAAATTACTAGAGTACCATATTTCCATAAACCCATAGTAAGAATAATGGACATTTTCATTGCTTCTGTGTGTACAGGACTCAATTAGTAAAATGTATCAAAGCTGACAAGCAATTCTGTTCCTTTAACACAACATTCCTTGATCAAATTACTAGAATCCATCATGTCTTAGAAAATCCAGCAGAGAAATACCCAATAAGTTTTTTTAGGGAGATTCATAAATTTGAGCAGAAAATCATGTCACATATGTGCCGAGGGATAGAGAACCATATATCTCCATCACAAGCATGGCATCCTCCTCTGTTCAACTTCATATAAAAGAAGTTCTATACCACAGGTAATTGAAATAACAGTTCTGATATTGTTATATTACAAATTTGCATTCAGTTTCTTTCTTTCTTTCTTTTTGGCTTTAGCACCTCGCCCTATGACCTGACCCAATGCGTGATGGCACCAACACAAATTTAATAAACCCCCCTTCAAAGGTTGGTTGAGAGGAATTCATCCCAAGACCTCTTGCTCTCACTGCAAGAGCTCTAACCGACTGGGCTATCCCCATGGGGACAGATTTGCATTCCTTTGATTTTGTAAATGTGAACAATAATTTCATCCCACCTTCGTTTCGTTAAACATAAAATAAGATGATATCTCATCTCACCCTCGCTGCCCCTTTTGGATAGAACCCTTCAGTCAAACTCCTCAACAATATTCGCAATAAAACATGATTTTGGGAAATAGTTCATGTAATAAACCATAATTTAAAGACAAGGCTTGAACTTACTTCAATGAGAAGATATAGATATTAGAGTGCCGAAAAATTTCTGCTCAAATATGTGGTATGTGAGTTGTAACTAACACATCACTCAGCACATCATCTCATGATTTACAAGGTGTTGACAACTCACGTGCCACATCATTTGGGCAAAGCTTTCAAGCAATATATATATATATATGTACATTATACCTTTCCTTCGACATGCATGCCTGTCAAATGCAACTTTGCCCACATTCCAAAATCCCAATCTTTTCCTTAATTTCACAGCAAGTATTGCACTCATGTCATCTGCTGTGAGAAAATTCATTCCCAACTCCAACACCTGCCATTATTACATCATAAAATCTACCTGAGGATTGCAATAAAACAAATGCTAGTGTATTCAATACAAGTAGGACATGATCAAAGATGTCAGCATTGTTGTTAAGAAGAAACCACAAAAGGATCATTAGCAACAAAACAACAATTACAAGTATAGGAGAACCATCAGTCCACACAACCCAAAAACAAAAACAACTATACCCAAACACAAAATCTATTCAGAGTAGTTGTTCTGTGTCACATACCAAGTGGTCATCATCAGTATTTTGGTGAAGAACCCTCATTTCTGTGAACACTGGAGGGTTTCTACCCAGATACAGATGCTGAACCACGGCTTCCTTCTGCATGGAACCTATATTAGAAGCAATATACAAAAGTGGATTGAAACATAATAACCAGAGAAAAGCTACAAAGTTCTAGCATGCACACAAGTTAGAACCACATGGTTACTATTAAAGTATTGATATACAAATTACTTTGTTAAGCTCAAATTATGACAATATCTTCAGTACTCTTATATATACTAATGCATTTCTCAGAAATTTTTCATAGAAATTACAAATATAAAAGGAATATTAAGATATATGGACACAAACAAATAAATAAATAAATTTATTTTACATGCAAGGACACAAAATGCTTTAGAAGAGTTTCTCCCTCAATAATCACCATAGAGGTTGCCAGCAAAACAGAGGAACCTTGTCTTGTATACTGATCGTAAATATGTGATTGTGTGTGTGTGTGTGTGATATTCAAGAGACGCTATGAAGAAAAGAAGTAATCCAAAAAATCAACAGCAATGGCATAACCAAAAGCAATGATACAGTCAATTGTAAAATAAACAAATTCATACAGCAGTCCATGGTTTGTACTTCTCCAGGAACCATGGTATAATTGGTAGCAGAATCTTCTGTGAAGTAATCTGTTCCATACATATAGGCCATATCTTTTCAACGGCATGATTCAACCACCTAACTGTTTCAGAATCTGAAAGAACCTGAGAATAAAGAAAAAGTAGTAAAGCATCAATGCGTCAGAGCTGTGGTTGTCGACTTCTCTCTGAAGAATCAAATCAATAACACAAAAGGCAACCAAAAAAAAAAAAAAGAAAAAGCAAAGCACATACAGTACACCTAAAAGAATGTATAAAATAGAACTTTCTATTATGATCAATTTCCCTTTTTATAATAAAAATCAACAAAAGCAAGGAACCACCTCTCCACCAAATCCAACTAATATAATGGGGTTCCTTGTTAAAGGTCAATTTCTACTTTTCTGGAACCAATAAAACATAAACGAGAAAATTAAACTTGTTTTTCAGTTCATCAAAAGTGATAAGCAACTATTCACATTAAAGTAAATACCCACGAAATAGTTAAAAAAAAAAAATACCCTTCTCTGATTAGATTGCTTTCTCTCTTCAAACTGTAATTTCCTCCGCAATCTCATAACATATCGCTCATGAACCTTTGACGACATGAAAACGGTTATGACTCAGATCATAATTACAACAAAATTTAAACTAAAAAAAGAAATGAAATGAAAAACATACCAAGTAAAGATAGATGACAGAAACGAAATAAACCACCGGGTGACAGAGATCGAAAAAAGAAAGAAACCAAATCGATAACAGCACAATGCACACATGATGCATCATCGATATCTCCAGTATACTCATCTTTACGAAATCAAAAAAAAAAAATTCCAAAATCAGAGTAAATTTGTGCTGCGAGCGCAAAGCATGTATATGGAAAGCGAGAGAAAAGACAAAGTGAGATTAATCGATGAACAAGTGAATAAATTGACTAAAACGCGGTCGTAAAAGGCAAGTAATCATCGACTACACATTTGTTTATTAAATAAGCAAATTTAATACATATCAACAGTTTTCGAAAGCGAAGCAAACTGAGAGCGGTTTTGAAGTTGGTGCTTTTATTTATTCTTTTGAATGCCACGTGTCTATCATGTGTCCCATACGTGTTTTCTCGTGGGCCCTATCGTTTGCAAGTCCGATAACGGATAGTTATTCAGTAGGGATTGCGCGTGGTTAAGATGATTGTCGTTGGATGAAGATGTGTTTTTTGGTATGAGAGACTGGTAGCTGAGATTAAGAGCTGTCGGTCGTTGATTGACTTTATTGGGTTTATCCAAATGGAATTTTTTTTTTTTTTTTTTTTAATTGCCTAGTGAACAATCATGCAAACCGACACACATGCTGCTTCTGGTGAATCAGTGCAGTTTCGCACATGTCGTCCGTTGTTAGCGGTACACAATGCCAAGTTGCCAACGGATATGATTGGGTATGGGCGGCATTGCTGTATTCGTAATTTTTTTTTTAAAAGTACTTCTTACGGTACTGGTAATTTAAATCTGGATTATTTTAAAACTGAATGAGTGTTTTTACTACCGAATCACATTGGGCATATTCATATTTATACATACATCTCATCTTGATACTCAATCCACCTGTTTACTGTAAAATTACGCAGGTGTGGAGATTGCATACATATATATATATAGAGGGCATAGCTAGAAAGTTTTTGTTAGGTGGACTAATTTAAATTTTATTTTTTTATTTAAAAGTTTTATTATTTTATAAAAAAAAAAAAATTTATAATAATCAAATTTCAACGTTACGAGAAAATTTTCATTAATAATAATAAATGATTCATAATTTTTAACATATTATAATTTATAAAGCATCTAATATTTTAAGGGCAAATTATAATAGAGTATCTGACATTTGGCCATATTGTAATAAAATCGTGAGTTTAACATTAATTACACATTAGTATCCTACTCTTAGTTGATTCATTCAAAAACAACTGTTGACTAAAAATTGTATCTTGAAATAAAAAAAGTATCCCTGGTTTAAAAAATTAATATTAATTTAAAAAATTTAAAAAATAATTTAAATAGATCTGTCCATTTAAAAAAAATTAATTTTTTTAATTTTAATTTTTTAATAATTAATATTATTTTATTATTTTTTTAACCGGGGGTATTTTTATCATTTTAGATAAAAAAATTTGTTAAACCGATACTTTTGACTAAGTCAACTAACAGTAGGGTACTAATGTGTAATTAAGGCTAAACTCACGATTTTATTGTAATATGGCTACTAGCAGACCACACAATAAGATTTTTCAATACATATAAAATATAAATTTAAGTTTCAATCACAAAATACAAAATCTAAAATTAAATACATTACAAAATAATTAAATAAATAAAAATAAAAATAAAAGTAATTATATTTGAAGCTTCACATAGAGAGAAAAGTAATAGTTAAAGTCTCAAGAGATAAAATGAATAAAAATTTAAAGTTTTGAATTTAGAAAAGTGAAAATAAAAACAAAGAAAAGGGTGTGTTTGTCAGCTGGTGAGAAAAAATTTTTTTGGAAAAGTGGGATATTAAAAGAGACAATTGATAGTAAAATGGAGAGATAAGGGATTATTTGTTTTAATTGATTTTATTTATATTTTGACTTATTAAGCACTTGAACTAGTTTAGAAAAACATTCTCTTATTAAAAATTTCAATTTATTTGACTAAACTTACTTATAAAAACTTAAAATACTATTATAGTGAATTTATAAAAAGAGCTAGGTGCTATCAATTTAATGAACTCTAACCATGCAACTAAAAAACAAGCAAACTGTTTTGTGTTAAATTATATTAGGCCCAAACAGGCCCAAAAATACTAAAAACACAAAAATAGGCCTAACGCATAGAAATGGTCAAAAAGTCACTACAAAGTAAAATGGGCCCTGATCCAACGTACTACAAAGGAAGAAGCTCTAAACAAATAGTAAAGGAATCTCAAGTACCGCACCTCACCGAACTAACTGCTCATAGATGAGACAGCCCCACAGCTCATAAGTCACGCAGCCCGGAGCCTCAATTAAAGGAAGAATCCCAAAAATATAGAGATCAGACCCGGTCAACTAGCAGACTCTCAATCAATCTCAAATTCCTTATAATTAACAATTGTATTTAAACTAAACCACACCCATTAAGGGATAGAATTTCGCCCTTAGTTTATGTAATCAGATTCCATGTAAAACAGGATTACTCCCGCCCCTTCATACAATAAAAGGAGTGGGTCATCACTGTTACAAGGGTTACCAATTTTTTCAGAAAACACATACATAAGTGAGCTCTGCAATACACCCAGCGAGCTCGACTTGAATACCAAGAACAGTGGATGTAGGTATTATCTTAAGCCGAATCACTTTAAAAATCTCTTATGTCAATCCTTTTCATTTGTTTTATCCCGCACATCTTACAAATTCACCATTTAATCACGTTGACTACATTCACACGTCAACACAAACTAATTCAGCATGTATAAATTGATCATATTCAAGCATTGGGACATTAGTCATTGCCAAGCCAGCCCAACCTGACAGTGCAACGTCGCAGGTCATACCAGCAAATATCATCGCCAAGACATTAATTACTACCAAGTCAGAGCGACGTGCAGGTCGTGGTAGACTTATATTTGTAAAGTGCGTGATTGCAACACGACATCCAAGTCACGACCCACATCGTGCTAGGCACTGTTTCACATAACTATATATAAAACGCGTCATTTTTTACTAGGTATGTGCGAGATAGAAAGAACAAGAGCGTGAAATTTAAGAGCTGGAACCTAGGGTTTCAAATCTTGAACCATTGAAAAGCATCTTGGGCTAGGAATTCATCAAGTAATCATCTTGTGAATTTATATCATCTCAAGGTAAGAATATTAGACATTTTAGGTTATGATTTTATCATTTATAGTCTAAATGTAACACCCCGGATTTCGGATAATTAATTTTATATATGTGAAAATAAATTTTGTGATTGGAGGGGGTGTAAGTGTAATTAAAAGTATGTTTATTTTTATGTTTATTTTTATGGTTTTCAAGTGGACCAGATTGAACGGTCCAAAAATGATGCAAGAAAAAGAAAAACTGAAGCAGAGAGTATCGCGACCTGGTCACCGCGACCACAGGTCGCGATGGCTTGCTCGCGGTGGAAAATGAGATTTTTGGCAGTGAGCATCGCGACCAGTCACCGCGACCACAGGTCGCGATGAACTGCTCGCGATGAAAATGTCAAATTCTCGCAGTGAGCAACGCGACCACCAGCGCGACCAAGGTACCGCGAGGTGTGCTCGCGATGAAGGCGGTGCAAACGCTCCAGTGAGTACCACGACCTGGTGGCGCGACCACAGGTCGCGACGACCGAAAAATATAAAAAAAAATTTAGCTTCTCGCAGAAGCCACAGAAAACAGAAAAAGAAAAAGAGAGACCGAGAGAGAGAGGGAAAAAGAAAAGAAAAGAAGAAGAAGAAGAGGAAGAAGAGAAGGAGAAGAGGAAGAAAAGAAGAAGAAAAAGAAAAGAAGAAGAAGAGAAGGGAAAGAAGAAGAAAAGAGAAAAAGGAAGTGTAGGAGGAAGAGAAAGGGAAGAAAAAGGAAAAAGAAAATCGTGGAAACGCGATTCTTCGTAAAGAAACGGTATCCAGGTTGATGTGCACACGATTTCGAACTTATTTTGAGAAAAAGTTTCGATTTAGTATGTTAAGAATATTGTTATGGATTTTATATATATTCGTATTCGTTTTGTTTATATATTGTTGAGTGATTGTGCCTTATTTTATTATTGTGAAAAGTTGAATAAAATTTTGTGTTTCAAAACCTTGATTTCCAGTTGTTGTTTGATTTTCTCATTTATGGATTTTGATTTAAAATAGTTTTCGTCGATCTCTGAAACCAAAGAATCGTTTTATTATAAGTTTTAAAGGCCCTGATATATGTATAGGGATATTTGGCTATAGGAGATTGACATGTCAATTGGGTATATTAGCAGTACTGCGCCGATATTTCTGTATTGATATCACTCTATGGATTATTAGCAGTCACCGTTGTGGCCAACCCTTGAGTAAAGCTGTTTCCGACGGGTAGTTCCAGTTGGTTCCGATGTCGGAAATAACACCTGTATAGGGATACCATTTCAGCGGGCAGTTCCCGTTGGTTCCGATGCTGAAATGGGAAACCCGACTGTATATTCGACGGGCAGTTCCTGTTGGTTCCGATGCCGAATAACCCGTAATCCAGTCCTGCGAACCCTGGTATATGTATCAAGGGCCCAATTGAGAATTGATAGTTAAAAAACGTTATGGAAAAAGAAAGAATGATATTGAAACTGAAATCCAGAAACTCTTGAATATATATATAAATATATTTCTGCCATTCTGTATTTAAATTTTATGGTTTTGTTATATATGTATCTGAATTTCTGAGTTTAACATGTAGTGATTTCCAATTATATTATAATGTGTTTTCTATACATATTTATATTTCTGAAATTTTGATAAAGCTATATTGTTTATTTATATATATATATATATATATATATATATATATATATATATATATATATACACATCTTTATGAACTTCTGAATTTACAATCCAGTGTTTATATGCTATTGAATTTTATTGAGTGTACACTCACTAAGCTTTGCTTAGCGCGTTAGTTTTGTTTCTAACGCGTAGGTACCAGGGATCCCGAAGAAGCTAAAGACTGAAGAGAGAGAGATTTGCTGACAGAGTCCCAGAGTTATCACAGTTGGGTAGCTATATTGTTGTTATATACATATATTCTAAGCATGCATATACGGAAGATTTGTAAATATGTTTTGTAATTATGTCCTGTAATTAATTATTTTATGATTTCTGTCTTTTGTTATTAGAATGTTTGTAAATATTTTATTCTATAAACTGTGTTGAGAAGTCGCACTAAACGGCAGAGTGCGCAATTGTTTGAAAATAATATTGAAGTGTTGTTATTGAAATTGTATTTGATTGAGTTGTGAAAAACAGGTTTTGGAAAATCCGAAAAACAAATGGAACTCTGCCGAAATTTTTGTAAAAAGTTTATTTTTGATGGGCTCACTTGAAAAGATTTTTAAATTTCAAATTATATGGTTTTCAGTTTATAAACAGAAATAAGAAAGTTTTGAAAACTCGGTAGCGCTCCCTAGGTCGATCCAGCCGGGTCGAGTCAGGGGGTGTTACACTAAATCCCTATTTGTGAAACTTCTCTTAGATTTCTAGGATTCATATGTTAAGGTTCTTCAATTAGAGCTAGTTTATTGCAATTGATTGTGCTATTTGCATCTACCTTCAATAGATTTATATTAGTCACTCATTCTATTTGATTTGTTCATGTATGTGTATTGAGCACTAGACTGACATTGCATTTTATTGGTTTAAAGTCTTGTTATCACTGTGTGAAGGTTGGGCAAACAATTGTAAGTCAAGAATCAATAGTAAAATATCTTCATGGAGAGTAAATTAGGTATAGTCCAAATATAGGTTTGACTAGGTATCAACTTGAGGGTGTAACCAATGTGATATGATTGATGGATCAACTTAAGGTGTCCAAGAGTAATGTGATTTAGAGAGTCAACTTTGACATTATATTATTTTACTCAACTAGTGGTTTTTGTGAATTTATAGTTGGAAGGTAGACCCGTGATTTCTATCATTGTTGAATTTTCCACGTAAAATTTAATTGTGTTAAACTTTTCTCATACTTTCCCTTTATATTATGTGTTGATAATATATTAAGGAACTGGTATTTGAATTGTATTCTTGTGCCATCCAAAATAGTTTTTATAATTCTGCAAAAAAAATTTCACAACCTATTAACCCCTTTCTAGGTTGTTTGTGCCTAGATATAAGACATGAATTTTTACACTTTTATCTTTGAGATGGAGGAGGAAGATCTTAATTTTTTTTATTTTTAAGATACTTCAAAAATAAAATAAAATAAACAAAATACCCTTATAATTATTAACTTTAACAAGTATTGATTGACGTTGACTAATAATAAGGGAGTCATTATTAGTTTTTGAATAAATTGATTATATTCGTAAAAGGGCAAAGCTTAGATAATTTGAGTATAATTTGTCCTAATTGTAATATAGTATTCGAACTTTAATCTAATAAGGCTAACAATTTATTTAAACATCCTTTACTTAACAATTATGTTAAAGATTCAGCCCACTCTTATTTGGTGGTAAATGGTGCTCATTGTGCCTTATAATGTCTCATATTCGAGTTGTCGCACCATAAGTGGTATAAAAAAAAAAAACCTATGTTAAAGAACAACGACACTCAAATCTTTAATATGATCACTCCAATAGCAATTTCCAGTTGCATGAAAATTTGGCAAATAAAATAATAAATAAAGAAAGAAAATTTAGTTCATTCTAAAACAAATTCAATCACAGTCATGAAAACACATGGTAATGTTCTAAAATTCTAATGATGTTTTTTTAATAAAATAAAGGAAAATTTTTAATATGGTTCCTAACTTTTTAGGAAAAGACAAATTTTTTACTTACTTTTCCATTTTGGATTCACAAGGCCTCTAAATTATCAAAAATAGCATAATTTGGCTAATTTGATCAAATTTTTTACGGTCAATCATCACATAACAAAAGGCCGATTTTTCCTTTCATTGTTGAAAAATTTGAAGAAAAAAACAAATACAAAATACAATATGTGGATAAAATATATGTTAAAAGAAGAAAAATAAAATCTTTTTTAAAAAAATTAGAAAAAGTAAAAGGATGTGGAGATCAAGATTTGATCTCCACCGTTCATCCATGATTGGTTGGTTGGATGAACGAAATCGGGATCTCCACCTCCATCAGTGGATCTCCACTTATTGATCTCTATCGTGTGCGATGGAAATCACAAGGCAAATACGATGCTTCCTTCCTTTGATTTCGACACCTCCTCCCTACTATCTCCATCGTAAATGATGGAGATTCTAATAGAGATAGAGATCTAGTTGGATCTCTACCAACCGTTTTCTTTTTTGAAGGGTGAATTGCATTAAGGTACCTTGAATTTATCCTTTATTACACGCATAATATCAGTTTACCGTTTATTACACTAAAGTACCCTATCGTTAGTTGACTAACTCAAAAGAATAGTTCGACCGAGATTTTTAAGTAAAATGATATAACTACCCTTAATTAAAAAATTAAGAAATTAAAAAAAATAAACAAAATAAAAAAATGCAGACATTCAACCCAAATCATCGCCACTCACTATCTCCCCCCATTCAAAAAAATTGGATACCTGATATACCCCAACCTGAAGCACAAAAATTATACTTGATTCACACAAAAAAAATTAGAAGGGATAACAACTTTTATAATATAATAAAGAAGCACTTGAGATTTTCATCAAAATATTAATCTTTTCCAACTATTATTAACTCAATCGACAAATATATTCATTTTATATTTACCTTTTCACTACTACTTATTTTTCTTCCAAATTTGTATGCTCCTTAATAAAAATAAGTTTACCTTAAAAAAATAAAAATAAAGTTGAATAAGATAATTAATTGAATAATGAGATATTAGTTAGTTGAGTTATTTTTTTTTTTAGATCTTGATTGGTAAAAGTTAAATATATGATGTTAAATGTGGTAGTGATGCGCTAATTCTTTTTTCATTTAGGGATAATTTCACTAAATCAATTCAATTATAAAATATTTTTGCTAAAATTCTATTATTTTATATTATTTAATTAGACGCATGAAAAAAAAGAAAGAAGGCATATGTGTTAAAGATTAGTATATTAGCATGTGCTATAAATAAGAGGATAAATACGTCTTTTAAGATTAATATCCTATTACTAAGGGCGAAACAATTAATTTTGACTTTCATTTAGTTATATAGACTAAATTGATGAATATATAATAATTTTATCGTAATAAAAATTATAAATATAGACTTGGATAAAATAAAGAGCAAATAACACTCAGAATCCCTGAGGTTTGCTCTTTTACAAGCAAAAACAACATTTGGCTTTATTAGTAAAAACATCATATGCCGTTAGTTAAATTCTATCCAATTAAATGGTTGACCAGATTTGACTGTGAAAAAGTCCAAAATGCTCCCAAAAATAATATATAATAGGTAATTATTAGTTTAGTCCCTAAGTTTTGACGAATTATAAGTTTTTTTAACGCAGTTTGCTTTATTAGTAGTACCCGCGGGCCCTAAATTTTCGTAAATGTATGAATTTGATCCCTCCAACCAATTTTTGAATAGTCAAACTAACAGAAAATGTTAAAAAAGATAGTTTTTCCCTTGACTCTATTTAAATGATTTAAAATTATAATTTTATCCTCAAATTTTTAAAAGGATTATTAACTAATCAAAAAGGTAATATGATAATTTTATATTAATTTTTTAAAAATAAAATTAAAAAAATTAACATTTTTTTAAACGGATCTCCACCGTCCATCAAGATTGATGGACGGTGGAGATCCATTTAATTTTTTTTTAAGTTTTATTTTTAAAAAATTATTATAAAATAATCATATTACCCTTCTGATTATTAATAATCTTTTTAAAAATTTAAGGGTAAAATTATAATTTTAACTCAGTTAAATAGAGTTAAGGGCAAAACTGTCTTTTTAATATTTTTTGTTAATTTGACTGTTAAAAAATTGATCAGAGGGACCAAATTGATACATTTACGAAAAGTGAAAGCCCACGGATACTAATAAAGCAAACTACGTTAAAAAACTCATAATTTGTCAAAACTTAAAGACTAAATTAATAAACGGTAGGGTAGCTATTTGCCAATAAATGCAAAGTTTGTTCCGTTCGTAGAAGAGTAAACCTTATGGAATTGAATATTATTTACTCAGTATTTATGAAATTTAAAAAACAATAATTAAAAGGAAAAATTACAATGGAATAACCTGACGTTTTGTCATATTGCAATGAAATTGCACTTTTTCATAAACTACAATAAAATACCTCGAATAATTATCATTTGGGTTCCTATTGTATTTGAAAATATCATTTTTGATTTATTTTTACTTTTTTTAACTCACATAGTCCCTACCTTTTTCAAAATATATTAATTTTGTAGCACCCCCGACCCGATCCGGCCGGACCGATCCGGAGCGCGCTACTCGGACTTTCAAATTCTTTCAAAACTTCATTTTACATTTTAAAATCGTTATGAGCCCATAAATCAGTTTAGAAATCCTTTTCAAGTGAGCCCATAAAACATTTTAAACTTTTTACAAAAATTCGGCAGAGTACCGTTTGTTTTTCGGACTTTCCAAAAACCTGTTTTCCACAAATCAATTCAATTCCAATTTCAATAACACTTCAATATCAATTTCAAACAATTGCGCACTCTGCCGTTTAGTGCGACTTATCAATCACAATTTATAAAATAAAACAAACAGACCTTAATATTTACAAACAGTTTTAATAAGAAAAGACATAAATCATAAACTAATTAATTACAAAACATTTTACAAAACGTATTTACAAATTTCCTGTATATGCATACTTTCAAAATATATATACACATAACATAAATATAGCTACCCAACTGTACAATTTCTGTGACTCGGTCTGCAACTTGCTCTTCCTTCAATCTTTAGCCTCCTCTGGATTCCTGGT
The DNA here is from genome assembly GCA_003430845.1 of Xanthoceras sorbifolium. NCBI lineage: Eukaryota > Viridiplantae > Streptophyta > Magnoliopsida > Sapindales > Sapindaceae > Xanthoceras > Xanthoceras sorbifolium. Next base: position 14,905,229 of record CM010613.1, on the reverse strand, counting down.
ACCTACGCGTTAGAAACAAACTAACGCGCTAAGCATAAAGCTTAGTGGGTGTACTAAAAACTTAATTAAATAAATCATAACATAAATGTATATAAATCACAATATATATATTTCAAAACAATTCCATTTCTATTGCATTTCAAAACAATTAAATTTCGAAAATCAAAGCATTAAACAATTCCAATTACTTTAATTTCAATAATGAAGTCAATATTGTTTGTTTCACTTTTGAATTTCAATCAATTCTGGCCCACTAGAATACTAAACATTCTAGGACTGGAATATGGGTCAATGTGACGTCCGGGGTTGCCCCGCAACAACAGTCACTGATATCACGTGATTGTCCGAGATTGCCCCGCAACAACAATCACTAATATCATCGCGATTGTCCGAGATTGCCCCGCAACAACAATCGCTAGTATCATTGTGATCGTCCGAGATTGCCCCGCAACAACGATCACTAAAATCGGTGTGATTGTCCGAGATTGCCCCGCAACAACAATCACACAATAATAACGGCGCAGTACTGCTAGGTAAAACCCAGCTGGTATACCAACCTCCTATATCCATTTCTATGTTTACGTATCCTAGGGCCGTTTCGGACAAACTATACTCACAGTAAATGACGTAATAAGTAATCAATAACAATAATTATTCAATATACATCCAAATCACATAGTATTCATCAAGAAACATAATCAATAGTTTTACGAAAATCTCAATCAAATATTTTTAACGAAATCGAAATGTTCGAAAATACATTCGAAATATGATCTATCATAAAAACGGTTCGAAATTACCCATAGATCTACCAATCATCAATTTTTACATATAAAATAAACACTTTTCATACGAATAATCAAAAACGAAATCTTCCAACGAAATCGAAAACGGAAACGGAAACAAAAACGAAAACGAAAACAATAACGAGAAACTTTTCGTAACGATTTCGAAAACAAACGTACACCTACTTGGAATCCGTGTTTTCGTTCGACAAATCGCGGTTCCACGATTTCTTTCCCTTTTCCTTTCCTCCTACACTTCCTTTTCTCTTCTCTCTCTTTCTTCTTCTTCTTCTTTCTTTTCTTCCCTTTTTCTTCTTTTTCTCGCTCTTTTCTCTCTCTCTCTCTGTTCTGTGATGATTTCTGGCTTCCTCGAGAAGCCACTTCTTTTTTTTATATTTTTTTCGCTATCGCGACCGCCGTCGCGACCTGTGGTCGCGGCACCAGGTCGCGACACTCACTGGAGTGCGCGCACCGCCTTCGTCGCTAGCGCGCCCTGGTTGCGCGAATGGTCGCGCTGCTCTCTGCCCGTTTTTGACACTTTCATCGCGAGCAGTCCATCGCGACCTATGGTCACGGTGGCTGGTCGCGTTGCTCACTGCCAGGTTTTGCCATTTTCATCGCGAGCAAGCCATCGCGACCTGTGGTCGCGGTGACTGGTCGAGATACTCACTGCCAGATTTTGCGTTTTTCACCGCGAGCGAGCCATCGCGACCTGTGGTCGCGGTGATCAGGTCGCGATGCTCTCTGGTCCAGTTTTCTAATTTTTCATTTTTTCACTATTCAATCCGGTCCGCTGGAAATCATAAAATAAACATACATTTAATTACATTTACACCCCCTCAAATAGTAAAAATTTATTTTCACATATTTCACATATATCAAAACTTTATTACCCGAAATCCGGGATGTTACAAATTTAGTCCATATGACCAAAATTTTAATGGTTAAACCCTGACATAAAATATAAATTAATCATCTTATCCTTTTTTATTAAATTATTAAATTAAAATGACGCTTTTACCCTTTAATTTTTGAATAATTTTACCTATTTGGATAGTCCAATAAAAAATTGATATATGTTATAAAATTTAACTTTTTTAAAAAATACTTAAAAATAATTAAATAATAAAATAAATATAAAAATTAGAAAAATGTTAAAAGTAATATCATTGTATTAAAAATAAAATAAATTCAAGATTGAATATTTATAAAACTCAAAATTTAGTAATTTAATATATATATATATATATTACAGTTTTATTATTATATTTTTATTTTTATAATATAATAATAATAAATGTGTATATATATATACTGTAATTTTATTATCATATTTTATTTTTATAATATATATAATATATAAATACTATATAATATACTCTAAATATTTATATATAATATTTTAATATTTTAGTTTTTTTAACTAAATTTTAAGTTTTATAAGTAAATTTTAAATTTTATTTTTATTTTTAATTAATACTGTTATTTTTAAATTTTTTAAATTATTTTTATTTTTTAATAAATTTATAATTTTTTTATTTAATTATTTTTAAGTGTATTTTAAAAAATAATTTTAATTTTTATAACATATACTAATTTTTTATTAGACTATCCAAATAAGTAAAATAGTTAAAATATAAAAAGTTAGAGGGTAAAATTATCTTACTAATTTAATAAGAAAAGATAAGATAATCATTTATACTTTATGTTAAGTTTAATCGTTAAAATTTTAGTTATAGGAATTAAATTAATATATTTTAAAAAAGGTAAGAATTATATAAATTAAAAAAATTAAAAAATTAAAAAATAATATTTTTAAATATATTAAGAATTAAATTAAGAATTATCTAAAATACTTACCTGCAGTTGAAGAAAAATTACCATTTCATTACAGTATGACCCAGATATTCCATATCAATTTGCACAAATTAAATGGTGTCGGAAGCTGGGCAGTGGCTCAAATAGGGAATAGTTGGGCATGAGCCCATGATACATCAGAAGAATAAAGAAGACGAGGAATGACGAAACCATCTATTCATTCAAATCTCACCTCCACCTCCTTAATATCATCACGACATTTTTTTTATTTCATTAAATATTTTAACAAATGCTTCCATTACGATTCGTCGTCAATCCCAAACCCTCTTTGTTTTCATCAAACATTTTCTCCAATTTCTTTCCCAAACCCAGAACACCTCTTCTTTCTCTTATCACAACAAACCTCAAATCACAATCTCAAATGGCTTCCTACACGACGTCTTCTCATGTCTCCAAGCTGTTGTTTCGCCAGCTCTTCGAGAAGGAGTCCTCCACTTACACTTACCTTCTTGCCGATGTCTCTCACCCAGATAAACCCGCTCTCGTATGTTCTTCTTTCAATTTCTCTTGTTTCTTTTGTTTTATCATGTCTTAGTCTCATTTTGGGTGATTTTGTTATATTACTTTCCTGTTGAGAAGGGAAATTGTTTTTATATGCTGTTTAAATGTTTCGACTTGCAGTTGATTGACCCAGTAGACAAGACTGTTGATAGAGACCTGTCGCTTATTAAAGAATTGGGTTTGAAGCTTATTTATGCTATGAACACCCATGTACATGCTGATCATGTCACCGGAACAGGTCTCATTAAGGTCTGTGGCATTGCTTCTGAATATGATGTCTTATTTATTTAAGTTGATTGATGTTTGTAGATGAAACCATTTCCTGCAGAATAAGGTTCTCGGAGTGAAATCTGTTATATCTAAAGCAAGTTGTTCCAAGGCTGATATGTTTGTGGAGCCCGGGGATCAAGTTTGTTTTGGTAATCTTTTTCTTGAGGTGGGCATGAATATTGTTGTGTTATTACGTTTTTATTGTATTCAATATCGTTTAGGTTTATAAAACTTGCAAATTATTGCTTTTGTACCGAACTGTTGTTTTTTTTTTTTTTTTGACAAGAACCAAACTGTTGTTTGAATAATATAGAAGATGAAGAATTTTTGTTTTTTTTTTTAAATCTAATACCTGTCGGGTTAGAGAGTTACTATAACCTTCCGAGATATAATCCTACTAGCACATGCAGCCTGGATATCTATATCCAAATAGGAAGCAGTCTTCTCCTAAATGGTAGAGGTCTCACTACACTTATTGTGGTTTTGTGAGTAATGATGAGACAATATGTACATTGCTAAGGATTGAACCTTGGCAGGTTGAGGGAGCTTGTGAAACTCCAACCACCAAGGTAATGGGCCTTTGGTAATATCAAAGATGAAGTTGATGTTGAAATTTATATTGGGTGGCTTTGTGCTTAAATACTCTTTCTTTTTATATGGATAAATTTGAATATATGTATGACTAGCATGTCATTGTTTGAATCATCTAAAGGCATCATTCATGTAATATAAGTTCTTGATAATAGACCCTTTAAGTTAGCAGGTATGAGCCATTTTCAGGGAACTATTTTATATGTCAAGGATAAGAGAGGCTCCCTCAGTTGTTGCTGAAAGATTAGAGCAGTTGATTCAGGATCTCATTTGGAAGAGGAAGGTCACATAAAAAAACACAATTTTGTAAGCTGGGAAATGGTCACCAGGCTCCTCGTAAAGGGGATCCTGGAGTTAATAATTTGGTCAAAAGGAATTGGGTTTATAGGAAAATGGTTGTGGAGGTTCATATGGAGTCAAATGCTTTTTGGCACGAAGTCATTACAAGCAAAATATGAAATTAAAAAATTTTGTTGGGATTCAAATGTAGATCATGGAGGGTCTTTTAATTGCCCTTGGGACTGCTGTATCCCAAGGCTAGAACCTGGTTTTGTGAAAGATAAGGCTGGAAGTTGGTAATGGGAGCATAATTCACTTTTGGGAGGACAACTGAATGGGAGAGGCTGTTTTCAGTGATCTGTTTCCCATATTATACAGGCTGTCAGGTACTCATAATTGGGTCACAGACAATTTACGGTTGGTTCTTCACCTATGGAAGTATGGAAATCTAGGTTTCCTTAGGAACCTGAATGATACAGAAGTTGAACAGTGTACACACTGTTACAAAATTTTAAGGGAATTTAGTCTTCAACAAGGGAAGGATGAGATAAAATACTGGGCTTTAGATAACTCACGATACTTCCTTGTTAAAACTTATTCAACTGATAGGTAGAATATTCCATTGCCGCCTCTCTGAACCATATAAATTGATATAGAAGTCAAAAGTTCCAAGTAAAGATGCTAGTTTGGTCTTTGGCTTGGTGGAAAGTGGCTGCAGATGAAGAGGTCCGGCTAGCTTTATCTCCTATCATTTTTCACTATATTACTTAGGGGTTGTTTGTATTTTTATCTGAAGATTGAATAGACCTGAATATTTCTAAAGACTGAACTGGAACTGAAACCTGAATGACATTTTTTTTCTTCTTACCACTGAATAAAAGTGTTGATTGTTTGTTTTTTTAAGACAGAAACATCTGGATAAAAATAAATTTGGAAATATATTGATATAAGAATGATAATTGTGAAAGAAAATATTATAATTATAATTCATTGATTAGGTGTTAACTGTTAAGTGATAAGTCAAAATTTTTAACTTTTTATTTTAATTTTTTTTTTAGCTTTGAAATGCCAGCTAAATCAAAGGGTATAATGCAGGTTCGTGCTACTCCAGGCCATACATTGGGTTGTGTTACCTATGTTACAGGAGATGGACCTGATCAGCCCAATCCAAGGATGGCATTCACTGGAGATGCACTATTGATACGAGGATGTGGGAGGACTGATTTTCAGGTATAGGGTCTTGAGATATACTGCATTATGATTTGATCACAAAAATGAAATTGTTTCATGATAATTTTGCTCATGTATGTTCAATTATCAGTCTCTTTATTTAATGCTGAAAATATTTCTCAATAAGGACTGCACCATCAATATATCAAGATAGAAAAATGTATCACATTGACGGAAAAATTTATCACAGTGACTGGCTCCCAATGGAAGGTGAACTAACTGTGATGTTTCAGATAGGAATATGAGTAACAGAGTTGTTGTATCTTCTCGTGATATGATGAGGCTCTTTTGCTTTTTTTCTGAATGTCACTTGTTTACAATAGATAACCATTCAGGCATGCAATTCTGAACACCTACCTTCCCAGCCCATTTTTTGTGGTGTTGGCTTTTTTTTTTTTTTTTTTTAGTGTTGCCTCCATATTGTTAGACTTCTTAGTATGCATTCAAATGCATGGAATGGAAAACATTGTAGATCATTTTGGTTCCTGGGACATCTATACAAGTTGTAGTTTTACATTTGTTCCTTTCTGTCCATGCATCCTTACCTTCTATTTTCAGTGACACCTTTAAATAAACACGCTTCTTTGCAACTTTTGTGCCATTATTTGGTTTGATTTTTATCTTTGATAACATTTCCATTTTTGATAATTTATACAATATGGTCAAAGTGAAGTGTACTTTATAGGTTATGTTGCGGGTTCTAAATGCTTATTTATCATCTTACAAACAAGATAAGACGTGTTTAATCTTTTTCTTGATCTTTAAGACCTTTCTTTATGTGTGGGAAAGATTTTAATGTCAGTTATTGTCTTGCAGGGAGGTAGTTCGACACAGCTCTACAAGTCGGTGCATTCACAGGCAAGGATTTTGTTTGTTTCTTTCACAAAGTAAACTTTTTTTTTTACCACACCCCTACCCACCTAATTCACAAAACAAATTAAATTAAGTTTTCCTCCAAGATTGGTGTGAGGAAGATTGACCCTTGTCCTCTTGTTCCACTAAGTGAACTAGGTTATCCCCATAAGTGAACTAGGGGATGGAAAAAAGGAAACAGAAAAATAAAAAGAATTTATGATTGAAGCTTCCTTTAATTGTTATTATTTATTGTTTTATTTTTTTCTTGTGTTTCCAGATATTTACACTGCCAAAGAACACATTAATCTATCCGGGTCATGATTACAGAGGATTTACAGTACGAAAACATTTGACGCTTCTTCTTTGTTTGATATCTAATATTATAGCTGCTTGAACAATACTGGCTGATTTTCAGGTAAGCTCAGTGGGAGAGGAGATGGAATACAATCCTCGCTTAACAAAAGATGAGGTAGTTACTTGAATGATGGTGCAGTTTCTTATTTCTAAGGATTTGTTTGCCATTCATGTTTGTATTAGCAATTGGTTACAGCTTGGCTCCATCTGGGTACCAGCTGAAACTAGTTTCAGAAAATCATTTTGGAAAATTTACTCAGAACACCATGCTTGCAACAGAATTAAGTCAGCAATTTGTTGATTGAGAGTTTTATGGTCCTCCAGAATTAGAAAAATGATTATAATTGTCTTTTAGAAAATAAGATAAAAACTCATCGATGTTTGGAAACGATTAGTGTGTTGCACAGATAATTTCATTACTTAATGATTTTTTAATATGACATACTAATGAGCTGCTGCATAACCAGTCCAATGCTCTTGTATCTTCTGCATGATTTTGTTTCTGTCAACACCTGTAAAGTAGAAATGAAATTCTTTCCCAGCCCAAAAATGTGAGTCATTTCATGTTCCACTTCTAGAAAAATATGAAATGCAATTTAAGATGTTGTTCATCTAGAATATGACTTGCTTGATTGAACTTTGTGTAAAGCTTCAGCCAAGAGCATTTTACAATGAAGTATAGATAGTTTTCTAGATTGGATGATTTACTGTGAATTGGCAGAGATTATGAAGCAAAACAATCGGATTGGAAAATTTCTGTTGGTAAAATTTGTCATATCATTTATTGCATCTAATGGAAGATCAATTCTGTTTCTCTTTGTTTTTCCTTAAAGAGCTGGAGTATTTAATGTTTATGATTCATAACAATATGTTTGCAACTTTTTGCAGGAAGCTTTTAAAAACATTATGGAAAGTAAGTATATGCATAAAATATCCAGTTTCAGTGGAGTTATTGTTTCGTTTTGATTAAGTGGTCGCCGTGGTATTAACTCATACATTTTGTCTAAACAACAGATCTAAAGCTGTCATATCCAAAGATGATGGACATAGCGGTTCCTGCAAATTTGGTTTGTGGGATACAAGAGCTGACTTCCAAAGCCTGCTGAAACTTTGGCCAACTTACTTGATGCGTATCGTTGGAAGATGTATAATGGAGCTTGGTAATAAAATAACAAAAGGTTGCTCAGCATGACTGATGTGAGCAAATGCTTTTAAAGGCTGCGCTGGTGCTGAATTTGTAACTCAATTTATGTATTTTTGGTAAACTCTAAAGGAATGGTTCAAGTAAACGTTGTTTTTATGAATGTTTTGCAGAATAAGACTCTCTGATGATATTTTCTTGATCAGGTTGTGAGCTTTGAATTTTTCATCTAAGCAGGGCCTCTTTTTGAGAAATATATTTATTAGGGCGAATTGTAATGAAGTACCTTGATGTTTGGTCATGTTGTAATGAAATCTTGAGTTTAGTTTTAACCGTAAGTTTGGTCATATTATGCCTACATGATGTGGTTCTACCAGGTGTTTTGGCGCATTGGACTTGTCCATATTAATGAAGAAATAAGAAAAATATATATATCTCCTAGTAGGTCACCCGGTGGAATAACGTAAAAAAATAATAATTTTGGAGCTAAATTGTAAATTTTTGTAAAGTTATTAAGGTTAAGAGAATTTTTATAATAAAGATCCAAAAAAATATGAATATAGAGAGATATATTAGTAGGGTCTAGTTGCAATACCGAGATAAAAAAGTGTGGGTATCATATCGATGCTTTTTTATCCCTAACAACCGACAGTAATTGGTATTCTCGGTTGTTGCAATATTTTTTTAATTTATTTACTAAATTAATAATAAATAATTATATTAAAAATACTAAAATACATACAAATTGAGTAAATAAATAAGGAAAATATCTAATAATACCTAAAACGTAAATAAATAATGAAATTTACAATAACACAAAATCTTTTAGTAAATAAAGAAACAATAAAAATTACAACAAATCTTGTTTATTTAATAAATATAAGTGTAATTTTTTAATAGGAATATATATATATATATATATATATATATATATATTTTTGCAATTGAAATATTTAATAAGTTCGCGTAAAGTTTTAAAATTTTTAGCGGCTTCATTTCAATTTTTTCACGCCTCTATATAAGTTCATAATAATAAATTTCGACACTGCTGGAGGAAGTTTGACTTAGTAAGGAACTTGGACGTTGGGAGAAAACGATAGAGTTCCTCGAGGAACTTGGACGTTGGTCGGTGCACTTGAACGTTCCCCACCAACGCTGGTGTTTCTTCGCGTTGAAGTTGACGTTCACTTATGGAGGAAATTTAACTTGGCAAGGAATTTGGACGTTGGGAGAAAATGATAGAGTTCCTCGGGGAACTTGGATGTTGGTCATGCGCACTTCAATGTTTCCTACCAACGCTGGTGTTCCTTCGCGTTGAAGTTGACGTTTACTTATGAAGAAAGTTTGACTTGGCAAGAAACTTGGACGTTGGGAGAAAATGATAGATTTCCTTAGGGAACTTGGACGTTGGTCGGTGCACTTGAACGTTCCCCACCAACGTTGGTGTTCCTTCGCGTTGAAGTTGACGTTTACTTATGGAGGAAGTTTGACTTGGCAAGGAACTTGGACATTGGGAGAAAACGATAGAGTTCCTCGGGGAACTTGGACGTTGGTCGGTGCACTTGAACGTTCCCCACCAACGCTGGTGTTCCTTCGCATTGAAGTTGACGTTCACTTATGGAGGAAATTTAACTTAGCAAGGAATATGGACGTTGGGAGAAAACGATAGAGTTTCTCGGGGAACTTGGACGTTGGTCGGTGCATTTGAACGTTCCCCATCAATGCTGCTGTTCCTTTGCGTTGAAGTTGACGTTTACTTATAGAGAAAGTTTGACTTGGCAAGGAACTTAGACATTGGGAGAAAACGATAGAGTTCCTTGGGGAACTTGGACGTTGGTCGGTGCATTTGATCGTTCCCCACCAACACTGGTGTTTCTTCGCGTTGAAGTTGACGTTTACTTATAGAGGAAGTTTGACTTGGCAAGGAACTTGGACGTTGGGAGATAACGATAGAGTTCCTCAGGGAACTTGGACGTTGGTCGGTGCATTTGAACGTTTCTCACCAACGCTGGTGTTCCTTCGCATTGAAGTTGACTTTTCTCTTTGAAGGAAGTTTGACTTGGCAAGGAACTTGGATGTTGGGCGAAATGATTAAAGTTTTTCCCTGGACTTTAAATACTTATGTTAATTTAGTCTTATATTAGAAAAAAAAATAACTTATTTGACATAATAAAAATAAGGATTAAAAATACTAATAAAGTAAGAATATTTAAAAATATGAGAAAATACGATTTTAGTTTAATGAAATATAAATATTTAAAAATGTAAAAAATCACGAAAAAAGTGACATTAATGTGAAATCTAAATCTATATGTTTTGGTCTTATTATAATTAATTATATATGTTTAATATTATTTTACAAAGATAATTTTTAAGAAATAAAACTGCAATGAAAAAAAAAACCTTAAATTTGATAATACTATATACTCTAACTACATATCTTGAAATTTTTATTATAAATATAAAAACAATAATAACATTATTGTTTTCAATATACGATATAAATAAAAAAAATATATTTTAGTAATAAAAAAATTTAATTCGTTTAAAACAAATTGTAATTATATAATAAAATATTATATGGCCTCCCACGAACTAATCAGTTTGTGCTAGTTGTTCTCCCGCGAACTAATCAGTTCGCAAGAGATGGCCTCCCAGGAACTAATCAGTTTGCGCTAGTTATTCTCCCGCGAACTGGTCAGTTTGTGAGAGGTGGCCTCCCACGAACTAACAGTTCGCGCTAGTTGTTCTCCTGCGAATTGATCAATTCGCGAGAGATGGTCTCCTACAAACAAATCAGTTCGTGCTAGTTGTTCTTCCGCGAACTGACCAGTTCGTGAGAGGTGGTCTCCCACTAACAAATCAGTTTGCGAGAGGTGGTCTCTCGCAAACTAATCATATAATATAGTAACAAAAAACCTTTCGTTTTAATTATTTTGTTTGGTTAGATAATTATATTTGATTCCATGAGCTGTGAATGTCAAATATTTATGTTAAGTTAGTCTTTTATTATAAAAAAATAACTTATTTGATATAATTTTATTAATAGCTTATTAAATGAAAAATCCAAACATTACATATCCCACAAACTTGTTGTGACCACTTAACAAAATCAAACATAATAAAAAATAAATTCACTACAAAACTCATTTTCTCATCAAACAAACAAATCAAACAACTTTTGTTTAAAACTTATACAAATCAAACAAAACTCATTCAAAACAAATAAAAAAAAAACTAAAGAAAATCAAAACCAAATAAATTCACTACAAAACTCATTTTCTCATCAAACAACCAAATCAAACAACTTTTATTCAAAATTATACAAAGGGCGAATTGCACTAAACTACCCTGAGTTTATGCATAATTACACATATAATGCCAGTTTATCATTTATTATACTCAAGTACCCTTAACCATGTTGAGCTCGTTAAAATTAACTATTGACCAAATTTTTTTTGAAATGACATAAATACCCTTGTTAATAAATATAAAAATAACATTAAATATAATAATTAAAAAAATAATAATTAAAAAAATAATTCATTCAATTTCATATCCACTATCTCTACCATCCTCAAAATGACATACCAGCGGCCAAAGCACTTCAATTACAAGTATGAAAAAGATCTGATAAAAAATACTCAGATCTGAAAATAGAAAATACTTAGAACTGGAAATGGAAGAGATCTGAAATTTTTCCAGATCTCTTCCTTAACATTTAAAAAAAAAAAATCAACTCCATCGCAGATGAAGTTTCTCTATCTGCCTGTTCACTGATTTGCTGATACAAAATTTTTGTCTTTCAACACCTTTTGAAATTTCAGAACTCTCTCTTTCTCTAAAAGTCACTGCGTCCCTCTCTAAATTTGCAGGTCTCACACATTGTTTTCTTTCTAGAAAAAACCCACTTGATTTCAACCCATCAAATTATCAAAGTAGCGAACTTTCTTGGACGATAAATTTTTTTCTCATTTTCTTATGAATTCTTGCACAACTGAGAATCTTCCTTGGTGGGTATTATTGTTTGAGTGAAAAGATTAAAAGGGTTGGTTTTGTTCTTGGTTTCCAAGTTTTAGAAGAAAAATCATGAAGATCGGTGAAGATGATCAGATAATTGTAGTTAAAATATGAAGACTGTCACTTTTGTTATCTGGGACTTTTTGGGATTTTGACTTTTGATGATTTCTAGGGTTTTATGATTAATTGTTTTTTTGCATATAAGCAATTAAAGGTACGTACTTTATTCTTTTTATACTTTTAAAGCTCTATCTTTTTAGCTTTGTTTTTTATTTGTTTATCAGCTGCAGGTGGAGAAGGTGATGATGGTAGAGATGGTGATGTTGAGAAAGATGATGATGGTGGAGATGAAATTGAATGAATTATTTTTTAATTATTATTATTTTTTAGTGTTATTTTTATATTTATTAACAAGGGTATTTATGTCATTTAAAAAAAAATTTGGTCAATAGTTAATTTTAACGAAGTCAACATGGTCAAGAGTACCTGAGTGTAATAAATAATAAACTGATATTATACGTGTAATTATGCATAAACTCAGGGTAGTTTAGTGCAATTCGCCTTTATACAAATCAAACAAAACTCATTCAAAACAAATAATAAAAAAAAAAACTAAAGAAAATCAAAACCCAATAAATTCACTATAAAACTCATTTTCTCATCAAACAAACAAATCAAACAACTTTTGTTTAAAACTTATACAAATTAAACAAAATTCATTCAAAACAAATAAAAAAAAAAACTAAAGAAAATCAAAACCCACATTTCAAACTAAATCGAATCTTCGTCATTTTCTTCGACTTCGTCGGCATCAGATCTAACGCCGATGGGTGTCGCTAATAAAGGAGCGGTAGGTCGGTGCTATTAATCGGTGGATGTTGTCAGTAAAAAGCGGCACGGGCGGTGTTTTGGTAAAGAGAGAAGGTGAGTTTGTGAATAGTTTAAGGAGAGAAAAGGAGAGATTTTTTTTTTCACTGGTTTATTTGGTTTAGTCAAGTAACTGGTGTATTCAGTTGTCTGTTTTTTTATTTTTTATTTATTGTTTTTTCTTAATTGTTGGATGAGAAAAAAGCTCATCCAACGGTTATAGTTGGACAAAAAAGTGTCGGTATGATACCCACACTTTTTTGTCCCGGTATTATAGCCAGACCCTATATTAGTATATGGAGTGTATACATGAATATCTACTGAATAGGAATTCTAGTGAGGAAAACAGAGTTCAATTCTTGATATGTGAATTCTAGTGTTACTAAATCTTTAGAAAATTAAGTTTTATGTACCCACACACAAATCAAGAATCTAAGGGGTTATTTATTTATTTTTTTATTTGAAGACTGAATAAATTTGAATTTCTTTAAAGACTGAATAGGGACTGAAACTTTTTTTCCTTTTAACTACTAAAAAAAAGTGTTGACTGTTTGATTTTTAAGATAAAAACATTTGAATAAAGATAAATTTAGAAATATATTAATGTAAAAATAATAATTATGGAATGATTAGATGTTAAGTGATAGGTCGATCAATAATTTTAACTTTTTTTAGTAATTTAAGTTATTTGACCACTTAAAAAAATAATTTAATGTGCCCAATTTAGACCCATTAAGTGTTAAGTGGAAAAGACAAACAATCCCAAAGTTCTTACGGGAAAGGGAACTCAATTTCCCCTCATACCCAATGAATCAAGTTCCCTTTCCCGATTGAAAAGGGGAAATTAATGTATTTTTACTAAATTATTTTCAATTAAAATTAATTAAAATAAATTGCACAATCCTTCCTTTTCCTATTTTCTAACTTTTAAAAAAAAAATCATTTTCATTTTGTTTTCAAAAAAAGAAGAAGAATCATGGCCAAAATCCAACTTAGTTTCATTTTATAGTCAATTTTTTCTCTACCGTTAGTCTTAATTACCAAAATATTTTTGATCGTTAACTTTTGTGTTAAAAATTTTATAACACAAAGGGTATAAAAGGTAAATGACTATAAATATTAAATTAAAATATTTTAATTTATAATATTAATGAATCTATACTGTCCATTATGTGATGAATGGTAGAAATCAAATATAAAATAATAAATAATTAAATAATTAAAAATAAAAAGATGGATCTCCCCGTCCATCTCCATACATGAATAGTAGGGATCATAAACACAATTTTTTTTATTAAAAAAATACATTAAATTATTTTAAAAATTAAAAATAAAAAGATGGACCTCCACGTCCATCTCCTTGATAGATGGTGGAGATCATAAATATAATTATTTTTTTAAAAAAAATACATTAAAAATTTTTAAAATTAAAAAATAAATTAAAAATTAAAAGATAGACCTCTACCGTCCATCTTCATAGATTTTAAATTTTTTATTTATTTCGTTATTTATTTATTTTTTTGTGTTTATAATCTCCATCATCCATTTATGGAGATGGACAATGGAGATCCATCTTTTTATTTTTTATTTTTATTTTTATATTTGATCTATCGTTTATCATAAGATAAACATTAGATGTTTATTGATACTATAAATTAAAATATTTTAATTTAATTTTTATAGACATTTACCTTATGCCCTTGGTACCCTATAATTTTTAACATAAAAATTAACGGGCAATGTTATTTTGATAATTAAAACTGCCATAGGGGAAAAATTAATTATAATATGAAATTACGGGGGATTTTGGCCATAAATAAAACTAAGGAGATTTTGACTAATATACCAAAATAGAGAGAGGTTTTAATAATATTCATAACATAAAAGTTAACGTCAATAATATTTTGGTAATTAAAACTGACGATAGGAGAAAATTAACTATAAAATGAAATTACAGAGATAAAATTAACTATAAAATGAAATTACGGAGAAAATTTTGGCTATAAATGCAATTAGGGAGGGATTTTGACTTATAAACTAAACTAAAGGGGAGATTTTAATAATATCTTTTTAAAGAGAGTTTTAGAAAACGTTTGATTATCGTATAACATGCGGAATTAGGTTTCAAAAATTTTCTTTTAATTGAAAAACTATTTTTCAATCAGTAACAAATTCTTGTATATACGCTGAAAAAGATTTCATAAACTACATACTTTTTTCTTGATTTTTTTTTTACTGATTTCTCTCGATCTACGACCAGATCTTCCGAGCTATGATCCACGGTCTGAAAACTTGTGTGTGGGCATGTCACCACAAGAGATGGAGATCACGTGAAAAACGAATGGAGAACTCTTTCGCCCTATGGCCGGCCGAATTCCTACGAAAGAGAGTAGAGTCAGAAAAAACTTTTTTCTCTTTTCTCTCTCTTTGGTAGCTGAACTCTCTTTCTTTTTCACTTATGTGTTAGGTTAATTTTTCCTAACTATATAACACTTATATAGTAGTTCTTTAGGGTTTGAGTTTGACCAAGTCAAAATAGGATTTCTAATCTCTTTTATTTTTGGTCTCTTAAAGACTTTAACCTTTAACTTTTAGGACTTTTAAAATAATCTAATTATTTTAATTCTTTTGTCCTAGTCATTATTTAATCACATGACCTCATATTTAATAAATAGAATTAATAATTAATAATTATTAATTTCTACTATCTTATTAAATATTAAATTAATCAAATAATCACATTATTTAATTATTCTATTTTATTTAAATCGCATTACTTTCGTAACAATATTAATTGGACCCTCCAATTAATCTACCGTGACCCTCGTTACCAACATCTATAAAGGCTAGCAAGGGGACCTAATGGACCCACAGTTTTGAGCTCCAATAATATTTAGTAATATTAATTAAAACTCTTTAATTAATATTTTACGATTATTAATCTCGGAGTTATTCCACTAAAAACCCAAGGCTGTACTCTTAGAACTGTAGACGTGTTTATACAATCTGAAATCTCAGTGTCCATTGATATAGCTAATTGCATATAGTGTGATCCTCCACAAATAGTTCAAAATTAGAGCTGAGTCATAAAGTCCGTTATATCCCTCTAGAAATATTTTTTCCTTTAAGTACCATTGATTCTCTAATGAACAATTAAATCCTGACTTCCTCAAGGAAGAAGGAGAGCGTTCATATTTATAGGTGATCTTAATCCTGAGTGTCTTATCGACTCCTTCAGGTTGTAAATCAAAAGTCACGATCCAACCTGAAGGAGTCGATAAGACACTCAGGATTAAGATCACCTATAAATAGCAATCGTTTATCGATTATATATCAATCTCATCTACTAACGAATCTTGGTTAGAGATTCATATAAATTGTGGCCCAGTCCTATATGATTTCATCATATAAGGTATCTCCATTCTCATGTCAACTACATGAGCGGTCGAGGATAAGACCACCGTATTTTACAGAATGGACCGCAACAATAGATCAATCACAAACAAAGTACCCAGCTTTGTTTGCTCTCTACGGACTCTTTAGATTGCATGTCTCAAAATGAGTCCTCTCTGTATATGACCATCATATACTCATTCTGAGATTACATCTTACAATCTTGGATGTTCTTGCACAATATGAATGTATTACTAAATATAAAATATTTATAAACTTGAATGATAATCCTCTCTATATGCTTCCCTCTTTTATAGCTTCTTGGTTCTTTGGAATTGGCCACAGCTCCACTATTATTACAATAAAGTGTCATGAGCCTATCCATATCTGGAACAACTTCCAAATCACTCAAGAACTTTCGGAGCCAAATCGCCTCCTTAGCTGCTAGATACTCGGCTTCCATAGTGGAATCAGCAATGCAAGATTGCTTGATACTCCTCCACCAAGGGTGAATACTGACCCAGACGTAGATTTCCTTGAATCCTTATCTGACTGAAAGTCAGAATCTGTATATCCCAATGGAATCAAATTCAGATGGAAATATATAAGCGTATAGTTTATCGTTCTCCGAAGATAATTGAGAATATGCTTAATAGCAACCCAATGATCCAATCCTGGGTTGGACTGATACCTACTGGTTACTCCCACTACGAAGCAAATGTCGGGTATTGTGCATAGCATAGCATACATAAGACTGCTTACTGCGGACGCATAGGGAATCCATCTCATATCCTCAATTTCTTGAGGTGTCTTAGGACACTGTTCCTTAGACAAGTGAACTCCATGTCTTGAAGGTAAACTACATTCCTTGGAGTTCTACATAGAGAATCGCACAAGTATCTTGTCGATATACGATGCCTGAGACAACGCTAACAATTTGTTCTTACGATCCCTTATCAATTAAATCCGAAGAACATAACTTGCCTCTCCCAAATCTTTCATTTGGAATTGGTTAGCAAACCAATCCTTTACCTCTGACAATGTTCCTACGTTATTCTCAATGAGTAGGATATCATCTACGTAAAGTACTAGGAAAACTACTTTCTTGTCAATGATGCGCTTGTATACACAAGGCTTATCAACGTTCTGTTCAAAGCCATAGGTTTTGATCGCAGTATCAAACCTAATATTCCAAGATCTATACGCCTGCTTAAGTCTATAAATGGACCTTTGCAGTTTGCAAACCTTTTGCTCTTAATCTTGGGATACGAATCCCTTTGGTTGCATCATATGTATGCTTTCATCTAAATTGCCATTCAAGAATGCAGTCTTGGCATCCATTTGCCAGATTTTGTAATCAAAATAGGCAGCTATGGATAAGAGTATCCTAATAGATTTAAAAATAGCTAATAGTGAGAAGGTTTCATCATAATCAATGCCTTCCTTCTGGGTGTAACTCTTAGCTACTAGCCTTACCTTGAAGGTCTCTACCTTCCGTCCACTCCTCTTTTATGCTTGTAGATCCACTTACATCCTATGAGTTTTATCCCATCTGGTAAGTCTACAAGTTTCTAGATTGAGTTGGAGTACATGAACTACATCTTGAGATTCATGGCTTTAAGCCATTCCTCTTTGTCAGAATCTTCCATTTTATGTCTTAATGTCAATGGATTATCCACACTATCATCAGAAACGACACCCTGTGCCTCTCCAATGCCTAAGTAATGATCAGGTTGTCGAACAACCCTTCCACTATGTCTAGGCTGTAGTGTATCATGACTATGAATCATCTGACTATCAGATGTTTGTGGAATAATAACATCGTCAACAACTCTTGTTGACTGAGCACTGGTCGTACTAGGTTCTAGCTCCTTTAACACAATCTCACTACGAGGTTTATGATTACTCATATAATCCTTCTCAAGAAACGTTGCATTTGTCGATACAAACACTTTGTTTTCTTGTGGATTATAAAAGAATCCACCTCGTGTTTCCTTTGGATACCCTACAAACAAACATACTTATAAACGAGGCTCTAGCTTTCCACTCTTATTCTTCAGTACATGTACTGGACATCTTCATATGCGAAAATGTCGTAAACTAGCTTTACGACTATTCCACAACTCTAGGGGAGTCTTAGGAAAAACTATCGTAAATTAGCTTTACGACCATTCCACAACTCTAGGGGAGTCTTAGGAACAGACTTGGATGGAACTACATTCAGTAGGTAAATCGCTGTTTGTAGTGCATATCCCCAAAATGAATATAGTAATTATGAGTAACTAATAATAGATCTTACCATTTCCATCAGGGTCCTATTTCTCCTCTCCGCAACACCATTTTGCTGTGATGTTCCTAGAGCAGTAAGTTGGGATATAATCTCATGCTCAACCATATAGTCTTCAAACTCTTGGTCGAAATACTCACCCCCACAATCCTATCGTAGAGATATAATTGTTTTGCCTAATTGATTTTCAACTTCAGCTCGGAATTCTTTAAACCTTTCAAAGGTTTCCGACTTATGTTGCATTAGATAAATATATACGTATCTAGAGTAGTCGTCAATAAATGTGACATAATACTTATAACCACCTCTAGCTTTAACACTCATAGGTTCACAGACGTCTGAATGTATAAGCTTAAGTGGTTGCGTGGCTCTAATCTCTTTTCCTGCAAAAGGTCTCTTGGGCATCTTACCTTCCAGACAAGATTCACAGACAAGTAAGGTACCGATCTCTAACTGACTTAAAGATCATCTTTTTACTAGTCTGTTTATTCTATTAAGGTTTATATGTCCAAGTCTGAGATGCCACAGATACGTGTCATCAGCTGGAGAAATCTTTTGTTGTTTTGTTTTTAGTTTTTCAACTTTAAATAATTCAGTATTAAGCAGTGTTGTATAAATTAACGGTCTTAAAACATACAAGTTATTTTCATTTATTCCAGAACAATCATTCTTTCCATTTCTTGAAATGATAACTAATTTATCATTAAAAGAAACCTTATGAAACTTTTTCATGTAACCTGGATATAGAAATCAAATTCCTTGTAAATTCAGTAATGAAACATACATTGTTCAATAAAAGAAAATAAATTTTTAATTGTAGTTTAATTACTCCCACTGCTTGTGCTGAAACGACATCCCCTATTCCAACGCGCATAGTGAAGAACCCCTCCTCCAGTTTTTGCCAATAATCATTCCAATATAAAGAACAAGAATAGTTAGTGGCCCCTGAATATACTATTCAAGGTGAAAAATCATCTTCTACTAAACAAAATTTAATGATAAGTAAATCTGATTCACTTTTCACCTTCTTCTTATTGGAGAGCTCCTCGAGGTATTGAAGACAATTCCTCTTCCAATGACCAACCTCTTTGCAATGGAAACATTTTTCCTTTTACTTAGTCAGTCGTGGTGCTCTTTATTTTGGGTTTAGCCTTTATTTTACCAGTAGACTTTTTCGTCTTCTTGAAACCAGAAGAGGATGACTTAGCAACATTTGCTTTGCCGGTCTTACCCTTGGTAACTCGTCATGCGTTGGTTACAAGCTCTAGAGGACATTCATCCATAAGCACAGATTTAAGATCTTTGCAGACCATAATTGCGTTCATGTTGTGTTCCATTTAATAAAGTTATCCCGGTTAATGTTTCGTTTGCGAGGAAATAGTAATGCAAAAGATAACGCTGATATTTAAAGACATAAATATAAATTAATATCATCCATTCATACATTCATATCAAATGCTATAGTTCGACATAAAATTAAACATGATTCATGAGCATATTTTAATGAACTAAAAAATTCCTAAAATTAGTTACTATGCCACGATAACCCAACATACCACAAGTAAGTGCCTAGGTAGGCTAGGTCAAATCCTTGCATGTTTGATCGAGATATTCTCAATCAGATAACACACCAGAATAACTCTTTATTCTTATATTATCCAACCATCGCTTTTGTTTAGTCAAGACATTTAACATCTTAATTAAGTTCTTTATGAGTGTGACTCATCGTTTCAGAATTCATGAACTTAACTTGAGAGTGCCTAGGTAGGCTTGGTCAGTCTCAAAATACATTCTGAAAACCTATCCGTTAGGAAGTCAATCTTGGTATTAACTCTTGTGGACACCCTCCGTAGGGAGGACGAAAGCAAAGCCGTCACGAGGCGCTACTCAAGTCTCATGATGTTGAACTAACAATGAAGACTGCGGGATATAATGTCATATATCCCTCTCCCACTCACTATTTGTAGTTTAGGATTTTCTTTAAATTAAGAGTTTCTAAAACTCTATGTTTCTAGTCTTTACTTAGATTTTACGGTTAATATAAAATCTAAGTTTTAATAAATTATTCAATTTTAACTCTTAAAATATAATTTATTATTCAATTTTCAATTTAAATAAACTATTTAAATAAACTAGAAATTAAATGTGAAATTACCAAGTTTTAACTATTAAAACTACATAACATTATTTGGTCTAATTATGTCATTAATGTTTAATCAAATTAAATCTAATATTAAATGAACCTAACTAATTTAATTAAACACTTTAATATATAGATTAGTTAATAATGAGATTTACCAAGTTTTTACTCCTAAAAATTAATCTCATTATTTGGTTCTTTTTAATTAAGTAATTAATCAAATTAATCTTAATTAATGATAAGAACCTAACTAATCTTTTTAATTAAACTCTTTAATTTGTTGATTAGTTAACATAATGAGAATTACCAAGTCTTTATTCCTAAAAACTAATCTCATTATTTGATTCTTTTTAATTAAGGAATTAATCTAATTAATCTTAATTAATACAAAGAATCTAACTAATCATTTTAATTAAACTCTTTAATTTGTTGATTAATTAATTAATGGATTTTATCAAGTTTTTACACCTAATGAATCCTCTCTGTATATGACTATCATATACTCATTTTGAGATTACATCTTGCAATTTAGGATGTTCTTGCACAATACAAATGTATTACTGAATATAAAATATTTATAAACTTGAATGATAATCTAAATAATTCTTATTAAGTCTTTAATCATTTACAATTACAAACTTTAGGACATAAATCCCAACAATTGTTTTTATAATTGTTTCATTGTGGAGTGAATTGTAAGTTTTATTTGTTAAAAACATAAAAAAGTATTGTACGTAGTTAAAAATAGAAATTCATAATTTTAGATTATTATTATTTTTTTTAAATGAGCATTTATAAAACAACTCAGAAGATGGATCCATAGGACAATCTGCCCTTACAAATGGCACTCCTCAATCCGGCAACAGTCAGAAACAACTGATAGAGCTAACTTATTAAGATGGTGAGCTACTTTGTTAGCTTGTCTCGGAACATAGGAGACACTCCTATTGTGTATCCTATCCATAAGACCAAGAACATTAGATATAATCAGACCAATTTCCGAACACGGAGGAGAGCTCGACATCAGATTCTAACATGTTCGGAGACAAACTAGTATCCATAGCTAGCTGGAGATCGCAAAGGATGGCTACATCAAATTCTACATCACCTAAAAATCTCTACCGTCCCTTTGTAAATGGACGGTTGAGATTTAAAGTTAATTTTTTTTATTTCTTTATTTTTGTAAATTTATTTTATTTTTTAATTAAGAGTATTTTTATTTTTTAATAATTTTAGATGATCAAACTTAATATTAAGGAAGGTCAATGTGAGCTTATACCAAATTTAATTTTGAGTATAATTCATCAAATATGTCCACAGCTATTTATTTTTTTATGAAATTAAATAGAATTGAATTAGATTGTAACTTACTAAATTAATTCCGTACTTTGTTCAGTAAAAGGTGGAACTGTATTAAATTAATATTATATATATATATATTTTTGGTGATTATAAGGTTCAACTAAATATAATAATATTTTAAAATTAATAATAAATTATTTAAAAAATTGTTTTGGATGAGATTAGTATTTTAAATTTTATATTATTAAATTAATAATATTCAGAATATTTTAATATAATTATAGAATTATATTATTTTAATAAAAATTTAAAACTTGTTAATTAATATAGTTTGTTATTTGTTATTTGATAAAACCATTTAATTCAATTTCGCATATGAAAAATCTGCTTTTAATAATTTGATAGGCATAATAAAGGCCTATTGTCTAGATGGTTGGAGCTTCACATCTTCACTTAGCTCTACCCTTTGTCTAAATGGTTCGAGCAGATTTTATTAACCCATCAAAATTCAAATTTTAATGTTGTAAATATTATTTTATATTGCCATAAAACTGCAGTATGTTTGGGTAGATATTCGTCCGAAATCGACAGTGCTCTGACGATTAGTTGTGAAATTAAAAAAAAAGAGAAATTAGAGTTTGTTCTTAAAAAAATAAAATACAAACAAAACAGCTGGTCTTCTCCATCTCTCCCAAAAAAAAAAATCCAATAAACCATCATAAATTGACTTTTTGTAGATCCCCATCTCAACCCACCATGAGTGAAGACGAGAAAAACAGAGGAGTTGTTGTAGATCACCACCATCACCATCTTCATGATCATGAACAACCACCACCACCACCACCACAACCCCAATACGGTACGTTTCAAGGAGTAGCCAACTACCCTCCTCCTCCGTCACCGGCTGTTGGCTTCCCTCAGCCTGTTCCTCCGCCTGGCGCGACCGGTCCCCACCCTCCTTCTTACTACGCTCATGGCTACCAAGCTGTTCCGGGTATTTTCTTTTCCTTCATCACTCTTCATTTTTTTTTTTTTATCATTTTTGTTTTATGTGAATTAAACATTTGCTTTTGTGTTGTAGGTTATGCTGTTGCTGAGGGCAGACCAGTCAGACAACGTCGCCTTCCTTGCTGTGGTATTGGCGTTGGTTGGTTCCTGTAAGTTTTCTTCCCTTTATTTTTACTTTCTACTTTGACATTACCTGACATTTGACTGTTGTATTGATAATCAACTGGCTTAGTTGGTAGACATTTTCTAATAGGTAGGAGATTTTTGAGATCGGATCTCACTTTTGGGGGTGGGGCTGTGGTTGTTTATGTTTTTTATATCGTCAAATAGTTATTTTATTTATGCTATTTTCATGTGAATTGATGCTGCGTTCCTGGTCGGAGAGGGTCGAATGTCTGAATCATAATTTCTAGTTAGCCTTTGTATTTTGGGTTTTTTTAATGTAATTTTTCATATTTATCACTTCTAGTTCTCATAATTTCATCTTCATTCCATCCTGTCATTCATGATTTGTAATTTTTGACAATTTTTTTTTTTTTTTGGATTCGTTTCCATTGATGACAATTAACAAAGAGATGCTTGCTTATTGAAGGTTTATTATTGGTTTCTTCCTTGGTGCCATCCCCTGGTATGTTGGGTTATTTCTTATGCTATGTGCAAGGATAGACCAGCGAGAGAAACCAGGATATATTGCTTGCACCATAGCTGTGAGTAAATCCTTCCCTTAATTTTATTTTGATTTGCCTATAAATAAATAATAATTGCCTTCATTTTGAATGATTGTCATATATTTTGGCCTTTGTGCTGCATTTAAATTTATTATTAGTTGTCATTATCACCAAGCTGAGGTTTTGGGGTGATATTTTCAGCTGTAAGGATGTATGATCACTGAAGTTCATGTAGCATATAACTGAGCGCTGCATAGTTTGTCACACTATTGCTAAATAAGTTACTTAGACCTCTTTCTCTTATATCATTTCTATTAAAAATGTTAAAGTTGACATTCTCTGTTAAAAAATGCAACACTGTTCGAGAAAATTAAGATTGAGAAACTACTTAATTTTCTCATTTTCTTTTATAATTTACCAAATTTATTTTTAACATTGTTCTCTGTTCTCTTCTTCTTTTTTTCCTTTTCTCTCTTGCATCAGCAATAAACTTATTCTAATGTAATTGCCAACCTTGTTCTTCTAGCTTTACATGGGACACCATGAATTTCATCAATAAGAGTCTGTTGTTTAGCTCATTTAATGTGAAGGAAATGCAGAGTTTAGTAGTGTGGAAATATTAGTCAGTGGCTGGAAGGTTTGGTTGGTTCATTGTAAAATTTTGTATCACTATATTTAGAAGAATTTTGGTTATCAGAATAATGAACTCGATTGGAGTTCGGTTTCTATAATTTGTAGTTTTCTCCTACTTATGCATTTGATTATCCTAGTTTTCTCCTACATATACATTTAGTTATCCAAGGACTTTCTTCCTGTGTAATTGTTGTTGTTTAATTAACCTGATTATATTAATTGATAGAGGAGAGAAAGAATTAAATGAAAATGAAAATGGAATTGAATTGGAGAACAAAAGATCAAATCTGAGTAATTTTGGAGCAAAATGCAGTTGTAGGATGGCATACAGAGGGAAGAAAACTATGTGGATGGAGATGAGACGAGTATGTATTAGAGTTGGTACTTGGCTTTCATTATTAAAAAATGTCAAAAGCTTTAAATTAATCAATGTGATGTAAGAACGAATGAAATTGAGGTTTTGCATACTAAGGGCATGACTTTACTAGCGGTTATTTTGTTTAGAATGAGCCTTGCTTGTTGTCTTGGGGTGTTATGGTAATTCACTTAACTCTAGGATTGGGCTAGGTTTTATGGGCTTTTTTATTTTTTTTTCTTTTTGTAATGGACTCAGTGTAGCTTGTTTATGGTTCTCTGAGAGTCCAAAGAAAATATTTTCTGGAATTTTGGGGTTTTATTAGAACAAGTTTACTATAAACAACTGCTGAACCTGTGAATCAGATGCAGGCTTGGCGGAAAATTTCCTGATTTTAATATTGTTTTTCATTATCTACTTTCTTCTTCATGTTTACCTATCTTTGATTAAATCCTAGGCTTTGTGCCTCATGTTCAGAGTCAGACATCATCTCTGCGAATGTTGCAAATCTGATCAGTTTTGTTCTTTAAGCATTGTCCTGGTTTCTGGAATTATCAACTCTGATAGCATCAATTCTTACTCTAGTCTGTGCTCCTGTCCGTAATGTGATATAAGTTTTACTGTGTAGCAGTAAATGTGCCCCTTTTTCTTACAAAATTCTATATCAAGGTACAAAGATAGAGAAGAGAAATACAATTGTGAGAGGGATAAATGAATAGAAATGGGAGAAATTAGAAAAGGAGGAAATAGAAGCAATACAGTGGGGAGAGAATGGGAGGATAAAATTCAATTCATGAACTCGCAACCAAAAAACACATAATATGGAGAGGTCTGTAGATAGACAACTAAACCTAAATCAATTAAAATAAGTAAAAATTAATAACTAGAATCTCAACAATCTCAAGCCAAAATGAAATTGCTTAATTACTCCTAATCATAGTAAAGCAATATAGTCTCTAAAGCACTTCGCAATTGGTTCCCCGTCAACTAATTGCTGTCAAGTTATTGTCTTATATTTGTTTTATGAAGCAGAGGTTCTTAAGCAAAAAATGCATTTGACAAATTTTGGATCATAAAGAAAATTATAAAAATCTCTTGCTTAGTGGGTAGCATGCAGCTGTTCCCAGTTTAACACATTGATTTTGAACTTGTATA
Source organism: Xanthoceras sorbifolium (assembly GCA_003430845.1). Taxonomy (NCBI): domain Eukaryota; kingdom Viridiplantae; phylum Streptophyta; class Magnoliopsida; order Sapindales; family Sapindaceae; genus Xanthoceras; species Xanthoceras sorbifolium. The sequence goes on along the minus strand of CM010613.1, from coordinate 14,879,517 downwards.
AATGTGGACCTCAATAAGCCCTAAACACGCACTAAGGAGTTTCACGTAGCGTCTATACATAATATACAGATCCATCAATGTTGATAATTTTTATAAATGGGCCAAACAGTTTAATTTTTTTGTGGACATGTATTCCATCACGTGTCTGACACTCTTAACTCATGCATGGGAAGAAGTGTGTTCATTTTATAATCCATGAATGGGCATATTATGTGATCTAGCACTACGCGCACTGCCTTTAAACATCCTTGTTTGTCCTCACTTTCCTCTTTCCTCTTTCCTAAGCTAACAAGATTTAACAAAACCGGTGGTTAAATGCTGCTGAGAGTTTAACAAGGGAAGTTGAAGCTAAAGTTACCTTGAGTTTGGGGAGCATAGTGGGTTTAATGAATGTACAATATCTTTGTTTAATGTAGTCCCCTCATATAAAAGAGTGTGTATAAGTTCCCTAACAAGAAGGTCAAATATCTGGTGGTTTGTTACTCGAATTCTCTTATCGTTATAGTTGTGTTATTTTATACATCCTATTTGATGATGTTTGTTATGTATTCTTTTTACAATAAATAAACAAATAAGGGAATTGCTCATTAGTTTCTGCTAGCATGTTGATGAGTGATTAAGAATGCTAGTGGCTAAAACGGTTTAGTGATTGTCATCATACCGACTTTCATTGTATATGGAAGTTAAATGTTATTGATTTTGTTAGAATATTTAAATACTATTGTTGGGTCTTTTCCGTTAAGCATTTTAAGCTTTTGAGTTGAGTGGTTACTGGCATGGTATCAGAGTCGGTTTAAGTCTCCCCCTCATGTGATTGAATTTTGTGTTTGTTTCTTAATTTGTTGTGGGTTTGAATTTGTGTTTGGGCTTGGACCATGCGGGAAGCCGTTAGTCTTGCATGTGAGAATGTGTGTTAGTTAGAGTGCTTTAATACTATTATTGGGTTATTTCCTACCGGCTAAGCTTTTGGATTGGGTGGTTACTAAAAAACTTTATCAATAATTTCCCTTCTTTAGCATCCCTTTTGGTATATTAACAAAGTGCATTGAAGCCATATATATATGACTGTTATTCTCCTTAGATTTTATTTATTGTCTAACTTGATTGCTGTATGTGCAGGCTGTTCTTGCTACAGTCGCAATTATAATTGGGGCGACAGCTGATGAGTGGTAGTTGTATAGTTTGGAAAAAATATATCTGGATTTGAAAGGTAGTGTCATGTTGTGAAGCCAATTAATTATAAGATGTTGAGTGTTAATAATACTTCTTCAAACCATGAAAACTGCAATGCCATTTGTAAGTGAATAAATGGTTGACATGTAAAACTCTGGAGATAGAATGGTTATTTATTATGAATGTTTTGTGAATTATATAGGAATGAATAAAATGATTAAATAATGATATAGTTTGCACTGGAATTGAGCTTTGTTGGTGCTTATGACTTGTGAGTTCATTTTCAGGATGCTTGAGGCATCTCATCAGTACAAGTGTCAATTATTACCCAATCTAAGATTCTTTAACAAATTTCTATTTTATAAGGGGGTATGAACCCAAACATAAGCATGAATGGGTCATGAAATGGGATGAACATAGCCACACACAACCCAAAAGAAAACACAATTTTTACCTACCACTTTTACTTAACAAGTGAGAGGGTTGGTGGAAGTAGACAGCTTTCGAAATACAAGTAGATGTCTGGGCCGTCCTTGTATAGTTTAATCTCGGTAGGTTGTGATAGTATTTTGACCCGTAAGTGTTAGATTTAAAAAAAAAATAATTACTTACACTTAAGAATTTAACTTTTTGAAAAAACCAACAGAGATGGCCTGTAGTCTTTTTCTTCTTTAAATTTTTAGTTTCTTGTTTTAATGTTCTATATTTGTTCACCCATTCGTTTTCAAGATACAATGCAATCATTGTTTCAAGAAGCAGATGGTGGCTTTTTTTTTTTTTTAAATGATTATGAAATAATTTTCTTTGAGAATTAATATTTTAAATATATAATTATCTTTTTTAATTTAATATAAAAATATTTCTATATCAACTTTAATTTTTTTTTTGAAACTATATCAACTTTAATTTTATGTACTCTGTTTTATTACAATACCATTCTTCATTGGTCATCTGGTTAACAACATAAGCCTTCTATTGTTATTTCTGATAATACTTTTTCTAATAGTTTTTATTTTTTTATTTTCAAGTTTTATTATGTCTAAAATTTCAATTGATGATTAAAAATAAAATAAAAATCTAAAAAGTAGATACATAAAAGTGTAAGTAAAATGATTTCACACGATTTTTTTGTTCACTCATTCAGTTTGTTTACACGTTATTATTATCTAGTTCGTAATCATTACTTTTGATATAACCTATAAATGGAGGATTAAAAGAATAAAGTAAATAATAATAATAAATTAAATTAAATTACTCTACCTCCCATACCATAATAGAAAAAGTGAGAATAATATTTTATAATAAAGGTTATATAGGATTTCATATATATAAAAATTAGAATAATAATATATATATGAAAAATATAAAATTTTATAATAATAGCACACAGTATATGATAATATAATATTTGAGTGATATTCCTTTGATTGATATGGTGACGGTTTTTATGTTCATGATAAAAAAAAAAAAAAACCAAAAGAGGAGGATTATTCATTCAATTTTAGTGTTATAATTATTTGTATGATTAAAAAAAATTGCATTTTAATTCTTCGAGAGAACTATGAAAAACTGGATACTATGCAATCATTTTTTTCCGTAAGTCGGTGGTAACTCCCTAATAATCATGCCTGTTCCCTGTGCCCCTCTTCTCCATCCTATTTTATCTCATATTTGTTATTTTTTTAAAAAAAAATTAAATCACAATTTATTCATCATTTAAAGTATTAAATGGTTTATAGTTTAATATTAAATGTAATTACGTAAGAGCACTTTCTTGAACGATTAAGTAAAAATAAAAAAGGACAAGTCCCTTATATTTATACATAAAGATTGTAAGTTTGAGTCGTGTCTCCCTTTTTCAAATTTAAAAATAATTATAATTACTTAATAAATAAATAAATAATAATTATAGTGATTGATCTCAGTAAATACTGATATACTTGTAATTAATTTTGTAGCCGGACCATTTTAAAAAATATATTGCAAAATGGGAACATACAAAAAGGTTTACTTTAGTGTAAATTTCACAAAAGTGATTTTGATTTGATTAGTGAATGTTTCAACTTTTTTTTTTTTTTTTTAGGACAATAGTTAATATGTAAGACAAAACAAACATTAATGGAGCTCGCAAATATCTTTCAGACTAACTTATCAAGGCCGAATTGTAATAAAGTACCTTGACGTTTGGTTATATTGCTATTGTAACATTCCTAATTTTGAATAATAAATTTTGAATATATGAATATAAAATTTGTGATTTGAGGGGTGTAAAATGTAATTAAATATATGTATATTTTTATGGTTTCCAGGTTGACCAGATAGAGCGGTCCAGAAATAACGCATGAAGAGAAGGCTGAAAACTTGGCAGTAAGTACCGCGACCACTCACCGCAACCAGATATCGCGACGAGTCGCTGGCGGTGAAAAATGGTGATTTTTGGCAGTGAGCATCGCGACCAGTCACCGCGACCAGGGATCGCGCTAACTAACTTGCGGTGAAAATGTCAAATTCGGGCAGTGAGCATGGCGACCACTAGCGCGACCAGGTACCGCGATGGGTGATCGCGATGAAAGCGGTGGAAATCATTCCAGTGAGCACGCAAGCTGCTACTGTGAACAACAAAATCAAGGATGCTTCCAGAAACCGTGACCCTAAGAATCTTCCTTCTTTCTAACGCGACCACAGGTCGCGATGACGGTCGTGATGACTGAAAGTTTATAAAAAAAATAAGAGGCGGTGGAAGTAATTGAGAAAAACAGAAAAGAAAAGAGAGACCGAGGACAAGAAAGAAAAAGAAAAGAAAAAGAAAGAAAAGAGAGAGAAAGGAAGAGAGAGAAGAAGAAGAAGAAGAAGAAGAAGAAGAGAAGAAGATAAGAAGAGAAAAGGAAAAAGAAGAAAAGGAAAAGGAAAAGAGAAGGAGAAAGAAAAAGAGGAGGAAAGAGAGAAAGAGAAAGAGAAAGGAAAAATGAAAAATTCAGAAGGAAAAAGGTATAGAAACGGTATCCAGGTTAGTGTACACACATTTTTGAAATATTTATGTATTTTAATTTGAATTTGAGATTTTGGATAATTTAATAAATATATGTTTATATTGTTTTTCTATTTGAATAATTTCGATTTAATCGTATGTTGAAATAAATGGTTTCAGAATATCAAAAAAAATAAATCGTTGAATTTCCATGAAATTATGTATATATGTTTTTTCTAATATTGATTGAATTTTTATATTAGTTGAGTTTAAATTCGATTTGTGAATTATAGTTGTTATGTGAAAATATTGTATTAAAATGGCTCTAGGATACTTGGATATAGAAATGGATATAGGAGGTTGGTATACCAGCTGGGTTCATTTAGCAGTACTGCACCGATATTGATATTGATGTGATATTATGTACCTCTCCATGGATTCGTCCAGGGATAGGGAGACACGTACCTCCTCAAGGATTCATCCTGGGGTAGGGAGATACGTACCTTCTTAAGGATTCGTCTTGGGATAGGGAGATATGTACCTCTCTAGGTTCCGAACACTCAGTCATAGAGTAGGGAGATACGTACCACCCTCAGGATTTGTCCTAGGGTTGGGAGTTATGTTCGACAGACAGCTACTGAGGTCGAACGACCCATATTCCAGTCATGGATTATGTTGAGTATTGACACGCTCAAACGTGTGGGAATAATCCCAAGTGCAGGATGTGTCGAAGTAATAATATTTCCGTGAGTACGGAGTCGAATCCACAAGGAAGTGGTGGAACTAATTCTATAAATTAAAGATTATACTACAGCGGTAAAATAAATCAAGGTTGTTGTTTTTGGGTTTTTAATTAAAATATAATTAACTACTAATGCAATAAAATAAAGCGAGACGGATTCGATGGATAAAGGTGTTAGATGGTTACACGGTCCCAATCCTGGATAAGGGATAATTTAATGACTACTATGAAGTGCGTTATTAACAAGAAACGAATTGAGTAGTTTAGGCACACCACATTGTATTGGTTCTGCAAGGGTGTTGTAATTCCAATTAAGCTCACCTATTGGTCTTGGAGTGCATTCAATTGGAAACCCTTAACTAATCTAATCCCTAGATCAATTTAGTATTTTCACACCAAAATTAATCTAACCGTTGAACTTAGAATGCATTAACCCCAATTGCAACCTAATGATTTCTCATGCTAGATTACAACAAAATCAATATCACAATTAATCAAGAATCATTGCAAACCACTTTCATGATGCATTGAACTAGAATAAATTGTAATAAATATAATCAAACTCTAAATTCAATATCTTGCAAATAAATATCAAAATATATTCATAGTCAAAAATCCCTAAAATCAAATCATGGTTCCATGACCACCTTACAAGAGATTTAGCTACTCATACAATCAATTGAACAATAAAAAGAAGATAGGGAAGTAAAATAACCCATTTGAAGCTCCATGGAGAGGGATTTCCTCTTGGATTCGGATGGAACTCCTTCACCTTCAAATCTTCAACTTCCTTGATGAACAATTGATGTAATCCAAGTATCTAACCTCTAAATGGTGTTTGATGATGAAGTTTGGAGTTTAGGATGGTGAAAAATGGCTTGGGAGGGTGTTTGGTCGTAGCTTGGACGAGCCAAGACGAACCCCCTCTTTGTTTCTCATGTTTTCTCTTTATAGGCAGCTGTTAGGGTTCCAGATTTTGTGCTGTCGCGACACTTTGCTCGCGGTACACACTGCCAGAAAATTGATGTGTCGTCGCGACCAACGGTCGCGCCGTTTGGTCGCGATACTCACTGCTCCAAATTTCAGCATTGCGCATTGTTACGAAAACGAGCATAACTTCTTCTAGAAAACTCCAAATCACGAACCGTAAAATGCATGGGAAAGTATACACCTATATATTTCCATACATATAAAGTTCGAAACCCAGTTCATCGTATAGAATATATGCCAACCTCCGAAACACGACCAGTTTGCAGTGAGAATTCTTCAATTCTTCCAACTTTGTTATGTCTTCCCTAATATTTCCCAATGGACTGTACATGCTCAACAAACACATCAAAAGCGCCAAATTCACTCAAAATACAATCAAAAGATAAGGTTTAAGGGTCGTAAATATGTAACAAATATTGATCGATCAAGTATACCAGATGTAGCACCCCCCGACCCGATCCGGCCGGACCGACCCGGGGCGCGCTACTCGGACTTTCAGAACTTTTCAAAACTTGCTTTTACACAAATCAAATCACATTACATTTTCACAAACACTTCTATAACAATTTGTAAACAGAAAACCATATAAATTATAGTTTAAAAATCGTTTTTCGAGTGAGCCCATTCAATACAAACTTTTTACAAAAATTCGGCAGAGTACCGTTTGTTTTTCGAACTTTCCAAAACCCTGCTTTTACACAAATCAAATCAAATTCATATTTTCACAAACACTTCTATATCAAATCAAACAGTAGCGCACTCTGCCGTTTAGTGCGACTTATCAAAATAGTTTCTAAAATAAAATAAATCGAACTTAAACATTTACAATCATTTTGATAATAAAATACAGAAATCATAAACTAGTTAATTACAAAACATTTTACATAACATATTTACAAATTCCCTGTATATGCATGCTTTCAGAATATATATACACATAACAAAAGTATAGCTACCCAACAGTACAATCTCTGTGACTCGGTCTGCAACTCGTTCTTCCTTCAGTCCTTAGGCTCTTCTGGATTCCTGGTACCTACGCGTTAGACACCAAACTAACGCGCTAAGCATAAAGCTTAGTGGGTGTACTAAAAATTCAATTAAATAAAACACAATATAATAACTATCTTTTAAAAAGAATACATCACAATATATATACATATATATATGTCATTTCTAATTAATTTCAAAACAATTAAGTTTCAGAATCAAATCATTAAACAGTTTCCATCACTTTAGTTTCAATACTACGATCAATATATAGGAAAACAATCAATAAAATCATCTCACTTTTCCATTTCAATAAATTCTGGCCCGCTAGAATACTAAACATTCTAGGACTAGAATATGGGTCAACGTGACGTCCGGGGTTGCCCCGCAACAACAGTCACTGATATCAACGTGATTGTCCGAGATTGCCCCGCAACAACAATCACTAGTATCATTGTGATCGTCCGAGATTGCCCCGCAACAACGATTACTAAATCGGTGTGATTGTCCGAGATTGCCCCGCAACAACAATCACACAATAATAACGGCGCAGTACTGCTCAGTAAAACCCAGCTGGTATACCAACCTCCTATATCCATCTCTATGTCTAAGTATCCTAGGGCCGTTACAATAAGCGATGTTCCAGTCTTCGAAATAAATTACAATCATAAACAATAGTCATTCAAGTCACTAAATCAAGTATTTTTCACAAATCGTAACAATCAAAATATTCGAAAACACGATCCAAATGCTGTCTATCGTAAACGTATTACAAATCAACAATAGCTATGCAAATCATCAATTTTTCTTCATATAACATAAACCATTTTCATACGAAAATCGAAAACGAAGAATCGAAAACGTAAAAGAAAACAAAACGAAACGAAATTGAAAACGAAAACACAAACGAAAACGGAAATGAAAACGATAACTAAATACTTTTCATAACGATTGCGAAAACAAACGTACACCTACTTGGAATCCGTGTTTTTCGTTCGACAAACCGCGGTTCCATGATTTCTTTCCCTTCTCCTTTCCTTTCCTTTCCTCTTCTCTTCCTCTTCTTCCTCTTTTTCTTTTCTTTTCTTTCTTCTTCTTCTCTCTTCTTCTTCTTCTTTTTTTCTTCTCTTTTCTCGGCTCTTTCTCTCTCTTCTTACTGTCTCTCTTTTCTCTCGCTTCTGCGAGAAGTTTTTATATTTTTTTATATTTTTTTCGCTATCGCGACCGCCGTCGCGACCTGTGGTCGCGACACTAGGTCGCGATGCTCACTGGACCATTCGCACCGCCTTCGTCGCGAGCGCGCCTTGGTCGCGCGAGAGATCGCGATGCTCTCTGCCAATTTTGGCAATTTCATCGCGAGCAGTCCATCGCGACCTGTGGTCGCGGTGGCTGGTCGCGATACTCACTGCCTGATTTTGCCATTTTCATCGCGAGCGAGCTGTCGCGACCTATGGTCGCGGTGACCAGGTCGCGATACTCACTGGTCCAGTTTTCAATTTTTTTTCATTTTTCACTATTCACCCCCTCAAATAGTAAAATTTATTTTCACATATTTTACATATATCAAAAATTCATTACCCGAAATCCGGGATGTTACAATTCTCCCCCACTTAAGAAATTTCGTGCTCGAAATTTTACCTTAGTGAAACAGTTGGGGATATTGCTGTCGCATCGTTTCTTCACTCTCCCAGGTAGCCTCTTCTACTTTATGGTTCCTCCAGAGAACTTTCACCAATGGCACTCTTTTATTTCTTAGTTCTTTGATCTCCCGATCAAGAATTTGTATTGGTTCCTCCTCATAAGTCAAATCTGGTTGGATTTCAATGCTTTCGGCCGGAATTCTGTGGGAAGGATCAGATCTGTATCTCCTCAACATCGATACATGGAACACATTATGGATCTTTTCCAATTCTGGAGGTAAAGCTAGTCTGTAGGCTACTGGTCCCACACGTTCAATGATTTCGTATGGCCCAATAAACCTAGGACTCAACTTACCTTTTCTACCAAATCGAAGCACTTTCTTCCCCGGAGATCATTACCCGAAATCCGGGATGTTACACCAGAGGGCCAGATTTGAGAATGATTTGAAAAGAAATGATTATAAAAGAATTTATAATTTGGTTTCGTATGGATTATTAATTGAATTTAGTTGTTTCTATTGAATCGATTTCATATGATTTATTTCCGTGTTTGATATGAATAATAACATGTTTATATACGATTATACTGTGAGATTTTTTTATTATAGAAAGTTATTTATGATTTTGATAATTGAGTTTAGTGTACACCCACTAAGCTATATGCTTAGCGCGTCGGTTTTTGTCACGCGTAGGTAACAGAGATACCGAGGAAGGAAAAGATTGAAGAGGAGTTAGCTGCAGACACAGGAGCAGAGTCACATTTCTTGGGTATATATATATATATACAGTGTTGTACAATATGTTTAGATTGCATGCATATACAGGGATTTGTAATTGTGGTATATTTATATTTTGTAAATAATTGTTTTATGGTTTCTGTTTCATTTTCAAAGATTTGTAAGTATTAAATGGTGAAATGTTTTATTTGAATATGTTTGGAAGTCGCACTAAACGCCAGAGTGCACAATGATTTGAGAATTTGATATAGAAGTGTTGAAATTATATTGTATTAAAATCGTTTTGTTGAAAACAGGTTTTGGAAAAATCAGAAAAATAGAGGAAGCTCTGCTGAAATTTTTAAAAACTGATTTTGATGGGCTCACTAGAAAAGCTTTTAAATTATAAACTATTTGATTTTCAAATTATAAATAGAATTAAGAAAAGTTTTGAAAACCCTAGTAGCGCTCCCTGGGTCGATCCAGCCGGGTCGGGTCAGGGGGTGTTACAGCTATGAAATAGTAAGTTTAACTTTAATTACACGTTAGTACCCTTGACTAACTGGTTCACTGTTAGAATTGACGGTCAACCAATAGTCAAAGGGTAATTTGGTCATTTTCACCTTAATTTTTTTATGTAAAAAAATATTAAAAATTATAAAAAGATTAAATGAATCTCCACTGTCCATCATTCTGGAGATTATATTAATAAAAAAATTTAAAAAAAATTAAATTTAAAATTAAAAAATTAAAAAATTTGTGTTCTTGGTGGTGGAGATCCACCAAGAAGACAACCCCTTAAAAAAAAAAAAAATATTTGTTTATGCATATTTGCTCCATTAGTGGGAGCATATGCTCCCATTGACAGAGCAGTTGCTCCATCAATGAGAGCAAATTTGGTTCCATTGATGAAGCAGATTTGCAGAAATAAAAATTATTATTATTATTTTTGGTGTTGTGTTCTTGGTGGAGATTCAGATTGGATCTCCACCACTAAGAACACCAAAAAGAATTTTAACATAAAATAATTTTTTTAAACTTTTTTTAATTGTTTGATTTTTCAAAAAAAATAATTTTTTTTTAAAATTGATCTCCAGCGTCCATCAACCTTGATGGATGGTGAAGATCCATTTTTAAAAAAAAAAAAAAAAAAATTTTCTCATTTTTTTCAATTTTTGTTTAATTTAATTTTTTAACTAAGGGTATATACATTATTTTGCACATAAGTCAAGCTCAAATCGTTATGTTTGACTGGGTCAACTGATGACAGAGTACTAACTTGTAATTAAGGCTAAACACTAATTTCATTACAATATAACTAAACGTTAGGATACTTTATTGTAATACACCCTTTATCAATACTGGAGGAACATCTTCAAATCCAAACTAACTTGAAAGTTCTACTTAACGTGCTAGCTAAAATTCATCAATATTAATACATGCAAACCCAAAGAGGGAGTGATTAAGTTTATGACTAAAATTGTGGAATTAAAAACAGTTATAAGCACAATTATGAAAAGATAAGGAAAGAGAAAGATCACCACACGAATTTAGCGTGGAAAACCTCTAATGAGTAAAAACCATGAGACCAGCTCTTTGGCCACTTAAATTATGCAATCCACAAGTTGATAGTTTGTTTACACTTATGACGATTCACCTAATCTCCTCTCACATGTAACCTAAACCTATCCACCCTCGGGTTTTTTACTGGTGATCTTGACTATATGTTGTAGGGAAAAAGAAAAACGTACGCAGCAGACATTTTAAAAATTTTCTTTTTAGTTTGAAAGCACTTTTCTATAAATCGATTTATACATATGTGATTTCAAACGATTTAATACGTTTGTTTCGTTCTTGATTTTTTTATCCCTTTTGTTACTACCAAATCTTCCGAACTGTGACCTACGGTCTGATAACGCTTATATGGGCATGTCACAGATACAGAGATGGAGGTTACAGAAAAAACGAGAAGACAACACCTTGTACTCTACCTAGTTCGGCCGAACCTGCACAGAGCCAAGATAATTTTTTTTTCCTTTCTTCCTCTCAAGTTGGCGCACTATCTTTCTGTTCTGTATTATGTTAACTTTTTTATTTCCAGATATATATATATATATATATATATATATATATATATATATATATATATATAATGACTCTAGGATTTAGTGTTGACGAGGTCAAATAGGATTCTAAAGCCTATTTAATTTAGTCACCACTAGAGTTTGAGCTCTTGACCTCTAGGACTTGAAATAATTTTTATTATTTTATTCCTTTTGTTTCAGTCATGGTTTGAACTTGTAACTTCCTTTTTAATAATTAATAATATTAATAACAATTATTAATATTTATTTAATTATCAATTCATTGATTAAATAATTATATTATTTAATCAACTCTCTTTAATTAAAATGCATTACTTTTGTAACACTATTAATTGGACTATCCAATTAATTTACTATGAATTCGTTACTAACAACCATAAGGGCTAACAAGGGGATCTAATGGACCTACAGTTTTGAGCTCCAAAAACACTTAGAAATATTAATTAAAACTCTTTAATTAATATTCTACGATTATTAACCTCGAAGTTATTCCACTAAAAATCAGAGGCTAAACTCTCAAAACTGCAAATGTTTTACAAGTTTGAAATCTCAGTGTCCATCGATATAGCTAATTAATTAGATATTTTGTGATCCTCCACAAGTAGTTCACAACTAGAGCTGGGTCATAATGTCTGTTATACCCCTCTAGTTATATCTTTTCCTTTAAGCATTGTTGATTCTGTAATGAACAATTAAATCCTATCTTTCTTACGGAAGAAGGAGAGCATTCATAATTGTTCAAGCCCTGAGTCAACCCTTAAGGGAACTACTCATCTACTTCAGTCAAGAAGGAGTGAAATCTGATATTATGTTCAGACTTTCCTAGTCACAAGCCAAACCGCAACTCTAAAATACTGAGGTATTGATCAAGAAAATTACATTCGATCCCACTCATGGTAAATCAAAAGCCACGATCTAATATGAAGGAATCGATAAGATAGTCAGGATTAAGATCACCTATAATATGCCATCATATGTCGATATATATGAATCTAATATACTAAACAGATCTTGTAAATCGTGGCTCAGTCCTATATGATCTCTTCATATAAGGTGCCTCCATTCTTATGTCCACTACATGAGTGGTCTAGGATAAGACCATTGTACATTACAGAATGGATCGCATCAGTAGATCAACCGCAAACTAAGTACCCAACTTTGTTTGCTCTCTATGGACTCTTTAGATTGCATGTCTCAAAATGAATCCTCTTATATATGACTCTCATATACTCAGATTGAGATTACATTTTACAATCTTGGATGTTACGCGCATATTCTATAAACGTATGAACTTAAATAAACTGCTTTTATTTGAATGAATAATAACTACTTTTATTAATGTTTAATCTCAGTTGCAATTATAAGTCTTTAGGGCATAAACCTCAACAATCTCTCACTTGCCTAAAGCAGGTGAGACATGTCTCGTAAACCTAGACCCTCTAGGTGACCTTCAAACACTTTAGCCATTAAGGTCTTTGTAATTTGATCAGCCAGGTTGTCCTCCAACGCAATCTTTGTCACAGTCACATCTCATCTCTGCACTATCTCTCTGATGAGATGATATTTTCTCTTTATATGCTTCCTTCTTTTATGGCTTCTTGGTTCCTTGGAATTAGCCATAATGCCACTATTATCGCAATGAAGTGTCACATGCTAATCCAAATCTAGAACCACTTCCAGATCATTTAAGAACTTGCGGAGCCATACAGTCTCTTTAGCAGCTTTATAAGCTGCTACATACTCGGCTTCCATTGTGGAATCAGTAATGTAACCTTGCTTGATACTCCTCCATACAATGGCTCCACCACCAAGGGTGAATACTGAACCAGATGTGGATTTTTTAGAATCTTTGTTTGACAGAAAATTAGAATCTGTATATCCTAACAGGATCAAATCCTGTGCGGAATATACTAGCATATAGTTTCTCGTTCTCCGAAGATACTTGAGAACAGTCTTTATAGCAACCCAATGATCTAATCCTAGGTTGGACTAATATCTAATGGCTACTCCTACTATGAAGCAAATGTCGGGTCTCGTCCATAGCATAACATATATAAGACTACATGCTACTAACGCATAGGAAATACGTCTCATATCCTCAATTTCTTGAGGTGTCTTAGGACATTGTTCCTTAGACAAATAAACACTATGTCTGGAGGTAAATTATCTTTCTTGGAGTTCTCCATCGAAAATTGTACAAGTACCTTGTCGATATATGATGCTTGAGACAATGCTAGCAGTTTGTTCTTATTATCCCTTATTAATTGGATCTCTAAAACATAACTTGTCTCTCTCAAATCTTTCATTTGAAATTGGTTAGCAAGCCAACCATTTACTTCTGATAACGTTTCTACGTCATTCCCAATGAGTATGATATCATCAACGTAAATAACTAGAAATACTACCTTTTTGCCAACGATGTACTTGTATACATAAGGCTCATCAACATTTTGCTCACAGTCATAGGTTTTAATAACAGTATCAAACCTTATATTCCAAGATCTAAATGCTTGCTTAAGTCCATAAATAGACCTTTGCAATCTACAAACCTTTTGCTCTTAATATTGGGATATTAATTCTTCTGGTTGCATCTTGTAGATGCTTTCATCAAGATTGCCATTCAAGAATGCAGTCTTGACGTCCATTTTCCAAATTTCATAATCGAAATAAACAACTGTGGATAAAAGTATCCTATTAGACTTAAAAATGACTATTGGCGAGAAAGTCTCTTCATAATCAATCCCATCCTTTTGGGTATAACCCGTTGCCACTAGTCTTACCTTGAAGGTCTCTACCTTCCGTCTACTCCTCTCTTCCTCTTGTAGATTCACTTACACCCTATGAATATTATCCCATCAGGTAAGTCTACAAGTTCCTAGACTGAGTTGGAGTACATGGACTTTATCTCGATATTCATGGATTTTAGTCATTCCTCTTTGTCAGAATCTTCAATTGCATGTCTAAATGACAATGGGTCATCCACATTATCATTGGAAACGACACTTTGTGCCTCTCCAATACCTAAATAACATTCAAGTTGTCGCACAACCCTCCCACTAAGTCTAGGTGGTAGTATATCTTGATTAGGAATTGTCTGACTATTAGACGTAGATGGAACAATAATCTTGTCAACAACTATTTTTGACTGAGCACTGGTTGAACTAGGTTCTAGCTCTTTCAATAAGATTTTTGATTGAGGTTTATGATCTCTCATATAATCGTCTTCAAGAAACGCTGCATTTGTTGATACAAACACGTTGTTTTCTTGAGTATAATAAAAGAATCCACCTCGGGTTTCCTTTGAGTATCCTACAAATAAGCATACCTGCGAACGAGGTTCTAATTTTTCACTTTTGTTCCTCAGCACATGTGTCGGACATCCCCAAATGCAAAAATATCGTAAACTAACTTTACGATTATTCCATAGCTTTAGAGGAGTTTTTGGAACAAATTTGGATAGAACTACGTTTAGGATGTATGCTGCTGTTTGCAATGCATGTCCCTAGAAAGAATATGGTAATGATGAGAAACTAATCATAGCACTTACCATTTCCATCAGGGTCTTGTTTCTCCTCTCCATAACATCATTCTGCCATGGTGTTCTTGGAGATGTGAGTTGGGATACTATTTCATGTTCAACCATGTAGTCTTCAAACATTTAGTTAAGATACTCACCTCCACGATCTGATCGTAGAGCCTTGATTGTTTTGCCTAATTGATTTTCAACTTTAGCTCGGAATTCTTTAAACCTTTCAAATGTTTCCGATTTATGTTGCATTAGGTAAACATATCTGTATCTTGAGTAATCGTTAATAAATGTGACGTAGTACTCACAACCACCTCTAGCTTTAACACTCATTGGTCCACAGATGTCTGAGTGCATAAGCTCTAGTGGTTGTGTAACCTTAATCCCTTTTCCAGTAAAAAGGTCTTTTGGTCATTTTACCTTCTAAACAAGATTCGCAGACATGTAAAATGTTGATCTTTAAGTCGCTTAAAGGTCCGCCTTTTTCTAGTCTGTATATTCTGTCAAGATTAATATGACCAAGTCTTAGATGTCATAGATACATTTCATTTTCATGAGAAACCTTTTATCGTTTAGTTTTAGGTTTTTCAACCTTAAATATTTCAGTGTTAAACAGGTTGTATGAAGTCTGACTTCCCCCACTGCTCTTGCTGAAACGACATCCCATGTTCCAATGTATATAATGAATGACCCCTCCTCCAGCTTTGTCCAAGAATCAGTCCAATGTAAAGAAGAACAAACATGGTTAGTGGTCCCTAAATCTACTATCCAAGATGAAGAATCATCTTCCACTAAACATGATTTAATGACAAGTAAATCTGATTCACTTTTCATTGTCTTCTTATTGGAGAGCTGTTCGAGATACTGTGGACAATTCCTCTTCCAATGACTAACCTTCTTGCAATGAAAATATTTTTCCTTTTCCTTTGTCAATCGTGGTGCTCTTTATCTTGGGCTTAGCCTTTACTTTACCAGTAAATCTCTTCCTCTTCTTTAAACTATAAGAGAATGGCTCAACAACATTTTCCTTACTGGTCTTACCTTTGATAATTCGTGCCGCGTTGGCAACAGGCTCTGGAGGACATTCCTCCGTAAGCTCAAATTTAAAGTATTTACAGACCATGATCGCATTCATATTGTCTTTCCACTTAGTGTAGTTATCATTAGTTAATTTCTCATTAGTGAGGATTTGTAATAAAGCAGAAGACATTGCTAAATAAAATTAATAAACATTCATTTCATACATTGATACTTTGTACTTGAATCGGCATAAAATTAAACATGATACATGCTTAATGAACTCGAAAATTCCCTAAAAATATTTGCTAAGCCACGACAATCCAACATATCACAAGTAAGTGCCTAGGTAGGTTAGGTCAAATCCTTGCATGTTAGATCGAGACATTCTCAATCGAATGATATATCAGAATAACTCTTTATTCTTATATCATTCAACCTCGTTATGTTTTAGTTGGGATTTTAATTAACTTGTTTAATTTAAATCCATGTGAGTGTGACCCATCATTTTAGATTTCACGAATTTAACTTAAGAGTTGCCTAGATAGGCTAGGTCAATCTCAAAATACATTCAGAAATTACAGGATGTTCAAAATAGGTCTATTCTTTCCAACAGTTATTGAATCGCCTCAATCGGACACCATTTGCTATGGTTCCACATTAGTTAATTACAAGATGTTCAAAACAGCCAATAACAGTTTCAGCCATGGCAAAAACAAAAATCGAAACCCAATTCACTATAAAAAAATTATGACCATCCATGTTTATATATTAACAATTAAATATATAACACATACAACCTTTAGATTGTGCCTATACATGTGATACCAAATCGAAACAATCATATAAAAAAAAAATATATATCAAGAACAATAAACAAAAATACGTTCTTTTTCGCATATGAATAAAATCAAGAACCAAAGTCTCTGATACCAATTGTAGGGAAACAGAAAAACGTACGCAGCAGAGATTTTAAAAATTTTCCTTTTAGTTTGAAAACACTTTTCATAAATCAATTTATATATATGCGATTTTGAACGATTTAATACATTTGTTTCGTTCTTGATTGTTTGATCCCTTTAGTTACCACCAAATCTTCCGAGCTATGACTCGTGGTCTGATGATACTTATATGGGCACGTCATGAATACAGAGATGGAGGTTACAGAAAAAACGAGAAGACAACACTTTGTCCTCTACCTTATTCGGCTGAACCTGCACAGAGCAAAGACAAAAAAAAAAAAAAAAACAAAAGAAAATTTTTTTTTTCTTTCTTCCTCTCAAGTTGCCGCACTCTCTTTCTTTTCTGTATTAGGTTAACTTTTTTTATTTCCTAATATATTATCATATATATATCATGACTCTAGGGTTTAGTTTTGACCAGGTCAAATATGATTCTAAATCTTATTTAATTTAGTCACCACTAGAGTTTGAACCCTTGACTTCTAAGACTTAAAATAATATTTATTATTTTATTCCTTTTGTCTCAGTCATGGTTCGAACTTGTAACATCCTTTTTAATAATTAATAATAATTAATAATATTTATTTAATTATAAATTCATTGATTAAATTAATCAATTCTCTTTAATTAAAATACATTATTTTTGTAACACTATTAATTGAACTATCTAATTAATTTACCGTGAACCTCATTACCAACAACCATAAGAGCTAGCAAGGAGACTTAATGGACCTACAGTTTTAAGTTCCAATAATATTTAGAAATATTAATTAAAACTCTTTAATTACTTTTCCACGATTATTAACCTTGGAGTTATTCCACTAAAAACCAGAGACTGAACTCTCGAAACTGTAGATGTTTTACACAATCTGAAATCTCAGTGTCCATCGATATAACTAATTACATATGGTGTGATTCTCCACAAGTGGTTCATAGTTAGAGCTAGATCATAATATTTGTTATACCCCTCTAATTATATCTTTTCATTTAAGCACCGTTGATTATATAATGAACAATTAAATCCCATCTTCCGTACGGAAGAAAGAGAGTGCTCATAATTGTTCAAGCCTCAAATCAACCATTAAGGGAACTACTTATCTACTTCATTCAAGAAGGAGTAGATTCCGATATTGTGTTCAGACCTTCCCTGTAACACCCCCTGACCCAATCCACTCGGACCGAATCAGAGAGCGCTACTATATACTATAATCTAACTTTTACTTTTATATAATCATAATTGAAAACTATATTACAAACATTTGAAAGTGGTCCAAATAAATTTTCAAAAAATCTTGTCAGAGTTTCCTCTGTTTTTCTGACTTTCCAAAACCTGTTTACAATTAAAATTCATAAAAATCAACTTCTAAATTTTCAAATCACTTTTGCGTACCTTTCCAAATGTAGTGCGACTTACCCAATCAATTTATCATAATATAATTTAGAAATATTCAAATAACATATATAGATAATAAAATATTTATACAGCGGAAGTTCTTCAAATATGTACAAATATTTTCTGTATATGCATGTTGTATCAAAACATATATACTTATTACAAAAGGATTACCAAAATATATGTAGGACTGATGTGACTTCGGACTCTCTTTTTGCAGTCTCTACTCTTCTTTGTCCTTGTCTCCCTTGGAACCTCTGTTACCTACGTGTGAGAAAACTCAACACGCTAAGCATATTGCTTAATGGAGGTACACAAAATTGTATATCCAAATATACTATATCAAATAAGTTTATCTATTTTCGATAAAAATATAAGTAACATATAATTAAATCAAATATGGGGCTCATGTCAAATCAAATCAGATACTCAACAAATACAGTATTCAAAATCAATCAACAGACAAAATCTTCATAATTTCTCAAATACTTTCATATAACAAATCAGTTTTCAGACTGGGCTCTTGACGTACATCACATAAGGTATCGGATTGGATTAAGGGTTGTTCGGCATCGGACACATAAACGGGGCCACCCATCGAACATCAGATCAGAATGGAACACCAACGGAATCACCCACTGTCAATGTCCCATGACAGAATTCAGAACCTTAGGACCGTCACTTTGGGCTTGTACTATCCATAGGGTGGCACAAACAGAATATATCGGCACAATACTGTTCAGACAGAAACCCAATTGACATGTCAACCTCCTATATCTATATCTATGTTTATACACATCAGAGCTATTTCGCAAAACGTTTTCTCAAATCTAATGTCAACATTATTCATTTCTTTCAGAATCATCGAATTCAACTTTTAAATTATTCAATCTCAATTCATATCTATATATCTATATTTTTGAAATTCAAATTTCATCAAATATCATATAACAGAAATATACGGATATATTTCTAAATCAATAATCACATCAAATCAATCCAAAAATATATTCAAACTTATTTTAGAATTCCATATCGAATCAAAATGTTCCAAAATCATTTTCCGATACATTTCACAAATAGTATATATGAAAATCACCTTCAACAATATTTTTCCATAACAATCTTAGTATCAAAACGTATTAAAATCTATTCATAATATTATTTACAATCAATATTTTGAATCTAAACGATGTTTCAAGAATTCGCTATTTAAATCATTCGAAAATCAATTTCAAACTATAAACTATAATCAATATAATCCAAATAACTCAAAATTAATCAAATTCAATCAATCCAAAATATTCTGGAAAATGGAAAACTCGAAAACAAGTATACACCGAATCTGAACACTTCCTCCTACTCTTTTCCTTCTTCTCCTCCTCTTTCCTTCTTCTTCTTCTTCTTCTTTCCTTTCTCTCTCCTCTTTTCTCTCTTCTTCGAACTTTCAATTCTGTTTCTGTATGTTTGTGAGCTTTGCTCACTTTCAATTTCTGTTTTATAAAGCTCCACCGCTTCAAAATCGTTTGGTGCCATTTTTTTTTTAAAAAAATTTTTGGGCCATCGCGACCGTGTATCGAGAGCGATGGTCGCGTCGCTTGGTCGCGATACTCACTGGTGGAAATTGTTTCCCTTTCATCGCGAGCATCTATTGCGAGCGCTGGTTACGGTTTCTAATCGCAATGCTTACTGGTCCAATTTCTCTATTTTTATCGCGAGCAGCTATCGCGATCCCTGGTCGGGAGCTGGGTCGCGGTACACTCTGCCAAAATTTTTCCTTTTTCTTCATGCACAGTTTTGGACCGTTCCAATTAGTCCACTTGGAAACCTATATTTAATTATATTTTCTACCCCTTTAAATCATAATTAATTATCACATTCACATATTCCATATTAATTCAATAATACTTTTCATATTTATTCGAAATTAGGGATGTTACAATTCTTTCCCTCTTAAGAAATTTCGTCCTCGAAATTTACCTTATTTGAACAACTGGGGATATTGCTGTCTCATAATCTCTTCACTTTCCCATGTAGCTTCTTCCACATTATGGTTTCTCCAGAGGATCTTTACTAATGGTACTGTCTTATTTCGGAGTTCCTTAATCTCTCTGTCCAGAATCGCCACTGGTTCTTCCTCATATGTCAAGTCAGGTTGTATCTCAATAGCTTCAGTTTGAACTCTATGAGATGGATCAGATCTGTATCTTCTCAGCATAGATACATGAAATACATTATGTATCTTTTCTAATTCCAATGGTAAAGCTAGTCTATAGGCTACTGGTCGCACACGTTCAAGAATTTCGTACGGACCAATAAACCTAGAACTTAACTTCCCTTTCTTTTCGAATCTCATTACTTTCTTCCATGGAGATACTTTTAGAAATATTTTATCACCAACCTTATATGTAATGTCTCTTCTTTTCAAATCTGCATATGATTTCTGACGATCAGAATCGGCTTTCAATCTTTCCTTTATGATCTTTACCTTTTCTTCGGCTTGTCTGATCAGATCAGGTCCTACCAACCTGTCTTCACCCAACTCTATCTAGCACAAGGGTGTCCTGCATTTCCTTCCATATAATGCTTCATACGGTGCCATATCTATGCTCGTATGATAACTGTTGTTATAAGCAAATTCAATCAATGGGAGATGATCAACCCAACTCCCCTCAAAATCAATTATACAACTCCGGAGCATATCTTCTAGCATTTGAATTACTCGCTCTGATTGTCCATCTATCTGTGGATGGAAAGCTGTACTGAAACTTAATTAAGTACCAAAAGCTTCCTAAAATTTCTACCCCTTCAAATCATAATTATCACATTTACGTACTTCATATTAATTTAACAATACTTTTCATATTTATTCGAAATTAGGGATGTTACATTCCCAGCTACAATCCAAACCACAACTCCAAAATATGGAGGTATTGATCGAGAAAATTACATTCAATCTCACTCATGGTAAATTAAAAGCTACTATCTAACCTGAAAGAGTCGATAAGACACTTAGGATTAAGATCACCCATAAATAACCATCATATGTCGATATATATGAATCTCATCTACTAAACAGATATTGGTGAGAGATTCATATAAATCGTGGCCTAGTCCCATATGATCTCATTATATAAGGTGTCTCCATTCTCATGTCAACTACATGAGTGATCTAGGATAAGACCATTGTACATTACAGAATAGACCGCAACGGTAGATCAACTGCAGACTAAGTACCCAACTTTGTTTGCTCTCTACAGACTCTTTAGATTGTAAATCTCAAAATGAATCTTCTTGTATATGACTCTCATATACTTAGACTGAGATTACATTTTGCAATCTTGGATGCTACGCGAACATTGTATAAACATATGAACTTAAATAAACTACTTTTATTTGAATGAATAATAACTAATTTTATTAATGTTTAATCTCATTTACAATTACAAGTCTTTAGAGCATAAACCCCAACATATGCTTACCACCACAAGACTTTGGTTGCTTGCCCAATTCACCACCTATGAATTACACTTAAGTCATGTAACCCAAACCTATCCACCCTCGGGCTTTTTACTAGTGATCATGACTATATGCTTACCACCGTAAGACTTTGGTTACTTGCCCTATTTGCCACTTATGAATTGCAAGACTTATAGTTGCTTGCCACCATAAGACTTCAATTACTTGTCAAGCTTGTCGACTTAATCTCCAGTGAATCACAAGAATTTCAAAGAATCAAGGAACACCTTCCAAGATTCATTGCCTTCCCTTTTATTGGGCTGTTTTTAACTTTTGCGCACTCTGCTGCTGCGTGTCCATATCCTTAACATTCATAGCATTGAACACCTATTGCTTTGCTCTTATCATCATTGAATTTTCTGGGCACAAAATCTCTCTTGACGTATGCACCTTTGAACCCACCATCAAGTCAATACCTTTGAGGAATCATTTGAATTTCCTCACAATTAACACCAACTTCTCATCATCATCACTATCAATACCAATTTCTAACTTGCGGATTGTAGACTTCAAAGTAATCCCTGTAACGCCCCTAATTTTTCATAATTATGAAAAGTATTATTAATAATTATTATTAAGTATGCAACAGTCAAACATATGATTTAACTTGGTGGAAAGTATATATTTGGTATATGGTGTATAAACGAATAGTGATTTTTAACCGATTTAACTCGCATTAGAGATTTTATTTTCATGGTACATTTGGATCATAATGGGTCCAATTGAATATTGGTGAAGTCAATTTGGTGATTGGATAAGTGTGAAATATTTTCGGAATATTATTGAGATGGAATGTGATTAGTGGGTTAGTTTGATAATTTAAGGATGATTGGTAAATCACATGTAATTAATTGTGAAGTTGTTGCCATTGTAGGATTTTAAAAAGCTCAAGGGAGCAATTTGCAATTAAGGAGAAAGAAAGAAGAGGAAGAAAGAAATGAGGAAAAGAAGAAGAAGAAAGGAAGAGAAAAAGGAAAAATAAGTGTTGGAAAATTATACAGGTTCGGTGTACACTAGTTTTCGAATTTTCAGTTTTCCAGAATATTTTGGATTGATTGAATTTTATTAATGTTGAGTTATTTGAATTATATTGATTATAGTTTATAGTTTGAAATTGATTTTGGAATGATTTGAATTACGTATTCTTAAAATATAATTGTGAATAATATTATGAGTTGATTTTAATACGTTTTGATTTTAATATTATTATGAGAAATATAGTTGAAGGTGATTTTGATTATATAATGTTTGTGAAATGTATCGAAAAATGATTTTGGGGCATTTTGATTTAATATTGGTTTGTGAAATATAATCGAATATGATTTTGAATTGATTTAATGTTGATGTGATTTTGAATCTCTCTTCTATCTTATATAGGATAAAAAGAAATGGAAGGAAGTGGAAATAGAGATAGACCTGACAGCCCCGCCAGTGTGACTGGGGGAACATCCGGAGAATCTGTAAGTCCAAGGGCGGTTGGAACAGAAGTTCAGGGTCAGCCAGCATTTATGCAACAAATGGATGAATTCTTTCAGAACGTGGTTAGAGCAGCGTCACGGAGGTCAGCAATAGAATGACTGGCCAAATACAAGCCGACAGACTTCTATGGTAGAAAAGAGGAGGATGCATCTGCCGCGGAATACTGGTTTAAACGGATAGAAAAAAATATTACAATAGATGCATTGCACACCTGAAGAGAGTCTAGAGTGTGCAGTATCCTTACTACAGGAGGATGCCTACCAATGGTAGACCTCCATTATACAGACAATACGGCCGGAAGAGAGAACTTGAGAGTTTTTCCAGAGAGAATTTAGAAGAAAGTATGTCGCTCGTATCTACTTAGATAATATGAAGAGAGAATTTATCAACCTGAAGCAAAGACAGATGACAATGACTGAATATGAAGGAGAATTTGTCAGGTTGAGTTAATATGCTAGAGATATGGTGGCCACAGAGGCAGATAGATGTCGGAGATGTGAAGACGGACTGAATGATTATATTCGCCTACAGGTTGCCGCACTTGAATTTGAAGATTTTACTAGAATAGTCTCAGCAACCCTGAATATTGAAAGAGTCAAGAAAAAAGAACAAGCCAGATGAGACAGAAGTCAACAGAGAAGAGGATCAGGGTAGTAACTAGTTCATATCAGCCATAGAGTAAAAATTTTAAGGGACCGTAGTCTAGTGGGCAGAGGCAGCCACAGAGACCTCCATTCACAGCCAGACTAGGACATTCAACTACATTAGTGGCTAGTGCTCCTGGAAGTACAATTAGGGGACCAGCTTTAGCATTTTGTAAGCATTGTGGGAGGAGACATCCAGGAGAGTGTTGAAAATTGATCGGAGCCTGTTTCAGATGTGGGTCTCGTGATTATTTTCAGAGGGATTTTCTGAAGAAATAGACTGCTTTTGCTATGCCATCAGAGAGATCAGCTCCTACTGTTTCCAGACGGAGGAGACCCAGTCATATAGGGACAGAGGCTAGTAGGCAAGGAGGGGTAGTAGAGTCTATGATCGGTCATTTATTTTCATATAATTACGACCCTTAAACCGTATCTTTTAATTGCATTCTTGAGTATTTTTGGTGCTTTTGATGTGTTTGTTAAGTGTTTGTAGGTTTTAGGTGTTTCTCTCGGAACCGCGCGAAGTTTGGAGTTCTTGGTCCAAAACCGTGATTTTATGGCAGGGAGCGTCGCGATCTGTCCGTCGCGACCTACGGTCGCGCTGTGCTGATCGCGGTGGAAAATGTGGATCCAGGCAGAGAGCAGCGCGACCGCTCACCGCGACCACAGGTCGCGATGAGGTGGTCGCGGTGAAATGAAGTTCCTTGGCAGAGAGCATGGCGAGCAGTATAATGGCCACGGTGATGGGATCGCGCTGAGTGATGAGGCCTTCAGAGTGAGCAGCGCGACCGCTCACCGCGACCACAGGTCGCGATGAGTTGGTCGCGGTGAGATGAGGCCTTGGCAGTGAGCGCCGCGACCAAGCTAGCGCGACCTCAGCTCGCGGTGCAGCTCGCGATGAAACAGTCCAGGCAATCCAGTGAGTACCGCGACCAACCCAGCGCGACCACAGGTCGCGGTGGTGATCACGGCGTGGTTTTTCCAGCAAACCCTAAATGCTTCTATAAATAGAAAGTGAGGAGAGAGAAAGGGGATCTCGGAATTTTGGAGAAAGAAGACAAGGAAGAGAGAGAGAAGGAGGAAGAAGAAGAGAGAAGAGGGTCTAGGAAGCTAGCCATCGGATCGATTCTCCGGACGTCTTCAATCGCTCTACGGATTCGGATTCGTGCACGGAAAAGCTCTACCAATTCGGTTTCGAGGAGAGTCAACCTCATTGAGTTTTTCTATCACAATCCTTCCTTTAATCTTGTATTAGTCATGTTGTTCTTGATATACAATATTATGTATTTTTGTTTTCTAGTGATGAACTAATTTATTACACTAGGGATGATGATGGAACTTGCTATGACTTTTGATTGAGATTAATGAATGTTGGATGAATTGAGTTTTATGATTGAGTGTTGATTTAATATTTAATTGATTGTATATTGATTGATCACCAATATTCGATATTTTGTTGTGGTGGATTAAGTACCGAAAGGAGATGCCCACCACGTGTTCGATAAATTGCCACAATGACCTAGAAACCAAATAGAGATATATTGGTATAGGTTATTTGATCTAAATATGTTTCCATATTTAATGCATTCTCGTATATTGAGCATCCATCGAGAGATAGGGTGTTAGTATGTGTTGAATAGGTTCGATTTACCTCGAGAGAGGATTTCGGATAAATTGTTAACATGATCATCAATCATCAACTTAGACATCCATACATGATTATCTTATATCATTAGGATTAGTAAGTGAAATCGGATTCCCTAGTTCCCATCTCCATTGATAAAAAGATATTTTACTTTCAAGTTTTCATTCATTTAAAATACAAATCACAAATCACAACCATTGAATTGATAATCTAGATAGTATTAAGCTTGGTAAATTTCAGTACTCAGTTTCTAAACGTCCTCGTGGGAACGATATTCGGACTTCACAAATCTATATTACTTGAGCCGACCCCGTATACTTGCGGGTACACAAAAGGCGTGTCAAGTTTTTGGCGCCATTGCCGGGGAACGGTTTAGTCACAATTGATATTGATACCCACTTAGTCTAGTACTAATCTAGATATTTTCTTTATTTTCTTCAATTTCTTGTTACGTTTGTTTTCGTATTTGTGTGATTCTTTTACTGTGCAGGATTTTTAATTTGTGTATGAGACAAACACGACGTAGCAGTAGTTTAGAGTCTCTAGAAGCCCTTGATCCAGAAATTGAGCGAACACTTATTCAAAGAGTGAGGCAAGCACGACAGCAAGTTACAATGGAAGACCTTGCACAGCAGCAAAATGAGCAGCAACAAGCACCTCCAGAAATTGGCAAATCATTGAGAGATTATGCCATTCCTACCATTGTAGGAAATCAGTCGAGTATTCGACGACCTCCAGTTGCGGCTAACAACTTTGAAATAAAGCCTGCAATCATTCAAATGATACAGAATACTGTTCAATTTGGGGGTATGCCAATTGAGGACCCAAATAGCCACTAGGAGCAATTTCTGGAGATATGCGACACCTTCAAACAAAATGGGGTGTCTGACGATGCAATTCGGCTGCGAATATTTCCCTTTTCATTAAGGGACAGAGCTAAATTGTGGTTGAATTCATTGCCACCGAACACTTTCACCACATGGGAAAGCCTAGCTCAAGCTTTCCTTACCAAGTATTTTCCACCAGGGAAGACTGCAAAGCTGAGAAACGATATCGCTCTATTCTCCCAAATGGAGACGGAATCGTTATATGAAGTCTGGGAGAGATACAAAGATACTTTGAGAAAGTGTCCGCATCATGGCTTACCCGATTGGATTGTAGTGCTGACATTCTACAATGGGCTCACACTATAAAACCGATTAATGCTAGACGCAGCCGCTCAAGGTGCTTTAATGAGCAAACCAGCTGACGTAGCTCATCAATTGATTGAGGAAATGGCCACAAATAGCTATATGTGGGCATATGAGAGAGCAGTTCCCAAGAGAGCAGTTGGGTCAGCTATAGCTTATGAGGTTGACGAAATTACATCACTTAAAGCACAAGTTGCTTCTTTGTCAAGCCAAGTCAACAAATGGAATGTAAATTCAATACAGTCAGCAGATCCTGGATGTGACAGTTGTGGAGGACCACATGGCAGTGCTGAGTGCACAATGGGTAGTTCTTCTTTTGCAGGTACAAGCAGTGCTGAACAGGTACAATATGTACAAAACTTCAGCAAACCATACAACAACCCATACTCAAGCACTTACAATCCTGGATGGAGAAATCATCCAAATTTCTCATGGAGAGATAATCAACAGAACAGCAATGCGAAACCCGGTCCGCCTGGTTTTCAAAATCAAGGAAATGTCCATCCAAATCAGCAAACAACTCAGCAAGAGAGGAAACCAGCCCTAGAAGACATGCTGGTTAAATTCATGTCAAAAATTGACTCCAGAATGGATGGACAAGACGCAGCAATGAAAAAGATGGATGGCAAGATTGACCATGTGGCTCAGCAAAATCAAGCTGCCATTCAGAAGCTTGAGGTACAGATTGGCCAGATAGCTAGAGAGACACAAAATAGAGCTCATGGCACATTACCAAGCAACACTGAAGTCAATCCCAAGGAGCATTGTAAAGCAATCACTTTGAGGAGTGGAAAAGAAATAGAAAATACTGCAGGAAGAGACCACTCTCAACAAGAAGCTGAAGCAAATGAAACAAGCAATGAATCACCTTCCACACCACCAGTTCGTCACAATGAAAAGAGTGATGAACCACTCCCACCGGTCCAAGTAGTCAAGGCATATGTGCCACCTGTACCTTTTCCGCAAAGGCTACAGAAGCACAAAGAAGATAAGAATTTTGCTAAATTTCTTGAAATTTTTAAGAAACTTCATATTAACATTCCTTTTGCAGAGGCTTTAGCTCAGATGCCATCATATGTGAAGTTATTGAAAGAAATTCTATCCAAGAAAAGACGGCTTGAAGATCATGAAACCGTCGCCTTGACTGAGGAATGCAGTGCCATCATTCAGAACAAATTACCTCAGAAATTAAAAGATCCAGGGAGTTTTACTATTCCTTGCACTATTGGGAGTTCTGAATTTGTAAAAGCTTTATGCGATCTAGGTGCTAGCATTAATTTGATGCCTTTTTCTGTTTTCAGGAAACTAGGCTTGGGCGAAGTGAAACCAACAAGTGTAACACTTCAATTGGCAGACCGTTCTGTCAAATACCCCTACGGAGTGATAGAAGATGTGCTAGTCAAGGTGGACAAATTCTACTTCCCTGTGGATTTCATTGTGCTAGAAATGGAGGAAGATAGAGATATTCCTCTCATATTGGGGAGACCATTCTTAGCAACCGGAGGAGCACTAATAGATGTGCAGCAAGGGAAGTTGACACTACGCGTGGGTGAGGAAGAGGCAGTCTTCAATGTGTTCAAGGCCACAAAATTTGCAACTACTGCAAACACTTGCCTGAGAGTTGATGCAATCGACTCTTTAGTTGAAGAAGCCTTTGAGAAGAGCATTCCTGAAGAGCCATTGGAAGCTTGTTTGGCTCATGGAGAGGCAAAAGAAGAAGAAAATGATAGCATAGCTGAGTATGCTTTTCGTCTTAATTCAGCACCCCTTATGCCATACGGGGGCAGGAGATATGTTGAAGACTTAGGCCATGGGAAGCCTAAAATACTACCTTCAATCGAGAAGCCTCCTCAACTCGAATTGAAGCAGTTACCTGAGCATTTGAGGTACGCTTATTTGGGGGAATCTAACTCCCTCCCAGTAATAATTTCAGCTACCTTAAATGAAACAGAGGAGGAAAAACTTCTGGGAGTGCTGCGGCTGCACAAGTCCGCATTGGGGTGGACTATATCTGACATAAAGGGAATCAGCCCTACCATGTGCATGCACAAGATCTTGATGGAGGAGAATTTCAAGACTTCAATAGAGCATCAACGCAGGCTAAATCCGATTATGAAAGAGGTAGTCAGAGCAGAGATTCTTAAATTGCTAGATGCTGGAATCATATACCCCATCTCAGATAGTTCATGGGTGAGTCCGGTGCAAGTGGTGCCAAAGAAAGGGGGGATCACGGTAGTAAGAAATGAAAACAATGAATTGATCCCCACCAGAACAGTCACAGGTTGGAGAGTGTGCATTGATTATAGAAAGCTAAACACAGCTACAAGAAAAGATCACTTTCCGCTTCCATTTATTGATCAAATGTTAGAAAGACTGGCAGGGCACGAGTACTATTGTTTCCTAGACGGATACTCAGGATACAATCAGATACCTATTGCACCTGAAGATCAAGAGAAGACAACCTTCACTTGCCCTTATGGTACCTTCGCTTACAGAAGAATGCCCTTTGGCCTTTGTAATGCCCCAGCGACCTTTCAGCGATGCATGATGGCTATCTTTTCTGATATGGTCGAGCGTTTCATTGAAATATTCATGGATGATTTTTCTGTGTTTGGTTCGTCTTTTGATGTGTGTTTGGCCAACTTGGCCTTAGTGCTTAAAAGATGTGAAGAGACGAATCTAGTACTGAATTGGGAGAAATGTCACTTCATGGTGAAGGAAGGCATTGTCTTGGGCCATAGAATCTCATCAACAGGGATTGAGGTGGACAGGGCGAAAATAGAAGTCATTGAAAAATTACCATCGCCCACCTCCGTAAGAGGAGTCCGCAGTTTTTTGGGACACGCCGGTTTCTATCGCCGGTTTATAAAAGACTTCTCCAAGATCATCAAGCCCCTCTGCAATCTATTGTCAAAAGAGGTAACATTTGAGTTCACAGAAGAATGCCATACTGCATTCCAGAAGCTGAAAAAGGAACTCACCTCCGCACCGATTATCACAGCCCCTAATTGGGAATTACCCTTCGAATTAATGTGCGATGCGAGTGATTTTGCGGTGGGGGCAGTATTGGGTCAGAGAATAGACAAACGTCTTCATGTTGTCTATTATGCTAGTCGAACTTTGACAGATGCTCAAATCAACTATGCCACCACAGAAAAAGAGCTATTGGCAATTGTGTTTGCCTTCGAAAAATTCAGGTCATATTTGGTGGGGGCTAAAATAATTGTATACACTGATCATTCTGCGATCAAGTATCTCATGTCAAAGAAGGATGCCAAGCCAAGACTCATTCGATGGGTCTTACTCCTGCAAGAGTTCGACCTAGAGATCAAGGACAAGAAGGGAACAGAAAACTTGGTGGCAGACCATCTTTCTCGACTAGAACGCAGCTGCAACAAAGAGAAGGTAAGTATTCCTATCGATGATTCATTTCCTGATGAGCAGCTCTTTGTTTTGCAGGTTCTTATGACCCCATGGTATGCTGACTTTGTAAACTATTTGGTGAGCGAGATCATTCCACCAGACTTGACCTATCATAAGCGGAGGAAGTTCTTTGCCGACGTGAAATACTACATGTGGGAGGAACCATACTTGTTCAAGTATTGTTCAGATGGCATTATCAGGCGTTGTGTGCCAGAAACGGAAATCAGAGATATCCTCCTGCATTGTCACAGTTTGGAGTGTGGAGGGCACTTCAGTGCTTCAAAGACGTCCGCAAAAGTTCTTCAATCAGGCTTCTATTGGCCCTCAATTTTTCAAGACACCCGCCACTTCATTGATTCATGTGATAGGTGTCAAAGGACAGGCAATATCAGCCGCCGGAACCAAATGCCTCAAAACCCCATCATTGAGGTCGAGCTATTTGATTTGTGGGGGGTTGATTTCATGGGACCATTTCCCATGTCATTCAACAACCAATATATTCTGGTTGCGGTTGATTATGTCTCCAAATGGGTGGAAGCCATAGCCACTCCGACAAACGATGCAAAGGTAGTGTTGAAATTTTTCAAGAAACATATTTTTTGCAGGTTTGGAACACCGCGGGCAGTTATTAGTGATGGAGGATCGCATTTCTGCAACCGGCAATTTGAAGCACTACTAAAAAGATATGGAGTGACTCACCGCATCACCACACCGTACCACCCTCAGACAAGCGGACAGGTGGAAATTTCGAATAGGGAGATCAAGCAAATTCTGGAGAAAACGGTGAATAGCTCCAGAAAGGATTGGTCAGTCCGGCTAGACGATGCACTATGGGCTTACCGGACAGCTTTCAAGACACCTATTGGGATGTCTCCGTATAGGTTGGTTTATGGGAAGTCATGTCATCTGCCAGTCGAGCTCCAGCACAAAGCTTATTGGGCAACGAAGGCGCTTAATTATAATATGCAGCTAGCAGGTGAAAAGCGTCTTCTGCAACTAAATGAATTAGAGGAGTTCCGGTTGGATGCGTACGAGAATGCGCGAATTTACAAAGAGCGCACCAAAAGATGGCATGACAAGCATATTGTGCGAAAAGAGTTGGAGGTGGGGCAGAAAGTTCTTCTATTTAACTCTCGCCTGCGACTCTTCCCAGGAAAATTGAAATCACGATGGTCCGGACCATTCGAGATTGTGAAAGTATATCCACATGGGGCTGTGGATATCAAGAACCTGAGTGGGGAAACATTCAAAGTCAATGGCCAACGACTGAAGCCTTACATAGAGGGAGTTGCCATTCCGCCCAAAACCTCGGTGGAGTTGCTAAGTTCCAAATGACAGGGCATACAGTCGAGCTACGACTATAACTAGCGCTTCTTGGGAGGCAACCCAATGTCTTGAATTCTATTTGGACTATTTTGAATTGGCTTAAGTTATTTTACTTTGGTTGTTAATTTTGATGTTTACTCTTTAATTTTGTTGTTGAAATTTTTGATTTGATTTGGTTTGTTGTTTATTGGTTGTGAATTTTCATGTTTGTGAATTATGTTTCTTGACAGGTACAGAGGAGGAGAGTTTGTGCTCATCACAGTGAGCACCGCGACCTGCGTCGCGACCTATGGTCGCGGTGACGCAGTCGCGTTGCTCACTGCCTCATGAAGAAAATTTTGCCAAAGTTCACAGTGAGCAATGCGACCTCGCGTCGCGACCTATGGTCGCGGTGCGTAGGTCGCGGTACTCACTGCCTCAGAAGAAGAAAAAAAATGAAAACTTCACAGTGAGCAACGCGACCTCGCGTCGCGACTTACGGTCGCGGTGAGAGGGTCGCGGTGCTCACTGCCAGGGAGTTCAGCGGCCAGCGCGAGCATACCAACGCGACCTGTGATCTCGGCGAAGCCTCACGCTGGCCCATCACTTATCTAAACGGTGGCGTTTAGAGGAAAAATCAGTCACCGCGACCGCGTAGCGCGACCTGCGGTCGCGGTGAGGCGATCGCGATGAGGAATTGGGGATAAAATCCCTAGCGTGCGCGACAAACACAATCTCTCAACAGTTCTCGCGGCCGACTTTGTTCCAAAATCCTCTCAACTCCAAAGCCTCTCAAGAATCTAGGGTGCAAGGTAATTAATTCTTTTCCTTTCAATTAAGTTGTAGGGATCTATTGTGGATTGCTGTGAGTAGTTTTAGTGCCTAGAGATTGAAGTTTGTGGTGGGTGAGGTTGTTGCGTTGTGTTTGGGAGAGATTGTTGAAGTTTTGGGGTTTATTTTGTTGTTGTAGTATTGTTGATGTGGTTGTAGTATTGATTTTGTGGTAGAAGTTGTTAAGATTGTTGTGGAGTTGTGGAGTCATTTTGAATTACCGTAATTTGGTAGCTGTTGTTGAGTTGGTGGAAACTGTGTGTATTGTGGGGAAATGACGAGGTTGAAGCGGTTTAACGAAGAGTATCCCGACCGGTTTGCATCCTGTTCTTCAAAAGGAAAAGGCAAACAAAAACAAAAAGGGTCTAAAAAGGCAAAAATTCCGGAGAAAGAAAAGCCGAAAAATGTGGGTGACCCGAACCCAGAATTCGACGAGCGGTTGGCAGCTCAGAAGGGGAGAAACCTTCTCTTAGAGCGTGGTATTACCGTGGAGGAGTTGACTGCATCTGTTATCCCCGCCCATATTGACCAGCAGGGTTGGGGTAACTTTATTCGGATGCCCAACAGGGCGAATGAGAGTATTGTCCGCGAGTTCTATGCCGCGATGTATCCGCCGCACTTCCATACCTACGGCATAGTTCCAGTCAGAGGAGTTCAGATTAGGATCACTCCAGAAGTGATCAATGCTCATTTCGGCACCACTCCTCAGCCAGACCTTCGTCTTGGATATCCAGAGCTTCCATTATTCTCAGAGCATAACTCAGATTTGGCAGGGAGTTTGCGGATGTCAGGATCGCAAGTTTGGGAGGACGGTACTGCTCCTATCAAGCATCATGAGCTTCATATAGACGCAGCATTCTGGCAGATATTTTCTGATTTTTCCCTGTGGCCAGTCCAGCATCGCACGACCCTTATCATGGAGACCGCCCGATTGGTGCACTGTATCCGGAGCGGCATTGCATTAGATGTTGGGATGTTGATCAGAGATGAGATATGTCATGCAGGACGTCGGTTGCGAGGTGTGCTGCCATTTCCGTGCTTGATCACGCACATTTGTGCTTCTCATGGCATAGATGTGTATGCTGCAGATGAGCAGCAGTACCTCCGCTCGCCTCTGCAGAATTTGAACAGGGCAACTTATAATGATTTGGCCAAGAGGCGAGGGCTGCCACGGCTTGGAGAGCAGGAGCGTCAGCCTGCAGCTGGAGATGACTTTCATGACAGCGAGGAGGACGTCCAGGCTGCCCCCAGAGTACTCCCCAGAGGCACTAGAGGTTCTGCAGCAGGCAGTTCACAGGGACATTCGGAGAGAGCAGCTGAGGGTTCTCAGTGGGGTCAGGTATTGGGCGCATTAGAGGATATTCAGGGGCAGATGATGGACATGCGGCTGCATATGGATCATCGGATGACAGAGCTCCAGCAGCATGTTGACCAGCGGGTGGACAGACAGGATGCAGCTATTGATGAGATGAGTCAGTACCTCCAGACTGTCTCTTCCGACTTGCAGAGGAGAGGTTTTTCTGTTCAGTCCTATATCCGCAGATTTCAGAGAGCTTCGAGTCCACCACCACCTCCACCAGCTTGATTTTATTTTTGTGGCTAAACTGTTATTGTTTTATTTTACTAAACTGTTATTGTTTTAGATTTGGATTGTGTTATCGTTTTTGTTTCGTCTAATTTGAATTTTAAACATTGCGGACAATGTTTGAGTTAAGTGTGGGGGTGTATTTGTCTTTAGTGTTTTGTTGTTTGTTTTGTTGGTGTATATAGGCTGGAAACCTAGACTTTCCTTATACGCACTGCGTTTGGAAGACTTAGGTTGAACAATGCCACGTACACCAACTTTTGAATTTTTCGTATTTCGTTTTTATTGTCGTAGAATAGCGAATCTTATGCATGCCTCGCAGATAATTGAATAGTAATATGTTTATGCTTAGTCATGTGAGTGTACAAAATTGTTAGCTAGAATATTGCCGATAGTATCTTTGCATCTAAACATTCAGATCTGAAGTCTCTGCATTGTAATGTGTGATAGCTGTCAATTAATAGCTCTGATTAATAGTGGAGGCTACCCTTAGTGAGATTTTGAGATATTGCGTATTTATTCTGAGGGAATTTTTCGTTTCTACTCTTATACACTTTCTTGAGCTTTATATTCGATAGATTGATCTCTATAGGTTTGCATTGGATGTTAATGAACTGCATTATGAAAATCGTGTGTATATGTTTTAAATGTTCAATTGAGCAGATTTTGGAGATATGATCCAGGCATTGTGTGTGAATTCCTAAAAAGCTTATTTTCCTATCCATAATTGCGTGCTCCCTATCCCATTCGCGGCCAAACACTCGCATATTAACTTTTTATTGTATGACCTACATGTCCAAAGATCCTAGCCAAAATTGTAAGACATTACCTTTGACGCTTGGAAACTAGAGACAATTAAAAGAAAATATGTAAGTGTTGAGTGAGAAAAGAGTGGAAAGATGATATGGATACGGGTAATGTGCAGAAAAAGAAATTAGCCAACAAAAATAAAATAAAATAAATAAAATAAAAAGAGTTGGCTAAAATGAGAAAAAGAAATGGAATGCACAAAGTAAGAAAATTGAAAAGGGGTTGAAAAGAGGTTGAAGGAGAAATGTGAGAAAAGATTGGGAATGCTAGTTGAAGGAATTTGGTGGTCGTGAGAGAAATTATGCAAACTGAAATCTTCATGAAGTCTCTCAGTAGGTTTCCAAGTGCGTTGAGCCCGAATTTCGTTCTTTTTGAGCCAATCTCCCAAAGCCCCATTACAACCATATAAAGTCCTGTTGATCTCTTTAGAAAACTTAATTGTAATATTTGACATGTATATACACGAATTTTTCTGTTCTTAGCATTTGATATCTTTCATGAGATCCTTTGTTAAATCTGTGTGTTCTTTCTAATTATTGATGCATACGACACATTTTGAAATTATTTGCTCATAAATTCCAGTCGTATGCAATTGAAGGTGTGATTACCTAGGTTCTGTGTATCATTGAGTGAAAACTGGTGAGACTAGAGTCGAGGCGAATTATATCAGCAGTTTATTGATATGGAGATATCACTATTATCAATACATTGTATGTCAGTTTCCTGTATGAGATAGGGTGTGTAGGCTTATCGGCAGCATTTTAGATTTATGATTATTGTGCTACTCTTATGCCTTTGCATGTGCGTTTATGTTTGATGTGATGTGTAGCTATGTGTGTGAGTAGCTTAGGACGTTTGTGGGTATCGTAGCTGGTAAACCCTCACGAGACTTTAACTCGTCCACTAGGGCCACCTAGGGGTTTAAAGGCCTGTGGCACGTGCTAAGTGCTATCGTTGCATCCTACGAAAATGGATATAGCTTAGTTTTTGTTTATTCTTGGTTCTAGCCTTCTTTGTTTTTGTTTTTAATTGTGGTGTGTCCGAATTGCTTGAGGACAAGCAAAAGATAAGTTTGGGGGTATTTGATCGGTCATTTATTTTCATATAATTACGACCCTTAAACCGTATCTTTTAATTGCATTCTTGAGTATTTTTGGTGCTTTTGATGTGTTTGTTAAGTGTTTGTAGGTTTTAGGTGTTTCTCTCGGAACCGCGCGAAGTTTGGAGTTCTTGGTCCAAAACCGTGATTTTATGGCAGGGAGCGTCGCGATCTGTCCCTCGCGACCTACGGTCGCGCTGTGCTGATCGCGGTGGAAAATATGGATCCAGGCAGAGAGCAGCGCGACCGCTCACCGCGACCACAGGTCACGATGAGGTGGTCGCGGTGAAATGAAGTTCCTTGGCAGAGAGCATGGCGAGCAGTATAATGGCCGCGGTGATGGGATCGCGCTGAGTGATGAGGCCTTCACAGTGAGCAGCGCGACCGCTCACCGCGACCACAGGTCGCGATGAGTTGGTCGCGGTGAGATGAGGCCTTGGCAGTGAGCGCCGCGACCAAGCTAGCGCGACCTCAGCTCGCGGTGCAGCTCGCGATGAAACAGTCCAGGCAATCCAGTGAGTACCGCGACCAACCCAGCGCGACCACAGGTCGCGGTGGTGATCACGGCGTGGTTTTTCCAGCAAACCCTAAATGCTTCTATAAATAGAAAGTGAGGAGAGAGAAAGGGGATCTCGGAATTTTGGAGAAAGAAGACAAGGAAGAGAGAGAGAAGGAGGAAGAAGAAGAGAGAAGAGGGTCTAGGAAGCTAGCCATCGGATCGATTCTCCGGACGTCTTCAATCGCTCTACGGATTCGGATTCGTGCACGGAAAAGCTCTACCAATTCGGTTTCGAGGAGAGTCAACCTCATTGAGTTTTTCTATCACAATCCTTCCTTTAATCTTGTATTAGTCATGTTGTTCTTGATATACAATATTATGTATTTTTGTTTTCTAGTGATGAACTAATTTATTACAATAGGGATGATGATGGAACTTGCTATGACTTTTGATTGAGATTAATGAATGTTGGATGAATTGAGTTTTATGATTGAGTGTTGATTTAATATTTAATTGATTGTATATTGATTGATCACCAATATTCGATATTTTGTTGTGGTGGATTAAGTACCGAAAGGAGATGCCCACCACGTGTTCGATAAATTGCCACAATGACCTAGAAACCAAATAGAGATATATTGGTATAGGTTATTTGATCTAAATATGTTTCCATATTTAATGCATTCTCGTATATTGAGCATCCATCGAGAGATAGGGTGTTAGTATGTGTTGAATAGGTTCGATTTACCTCGAGAGAGGATTTCGGATAAATTGTTAACATGATCATCAATCATCAACTTAGACATCCATACATGATTATCTTATATCATTAGGATTAGTAAGTGAAATCGGATTCCCTAGTTCCCATCTCCATTGATAAAAAGATATTTTACTTTCAAGTTTTCATTCATTTAAAATACAAATCACAAATCACAACCATTGAATTGATCATCTAGATAGTATTAAGCTTGGTAAATTTCAGTACTCAGTTTCTAAACGTCCTCGTGGGAACGATATTCGGACTTCACAAATCTATATTACTTGAGCCGACCCCGTATACTTGCGGGTACACAAAAGGCGTGTCAGTCTACAGAGAGACAAGATAGTTGGGCCTCAGCTCGAGCCTATGCTGTTAGGGCTCAGGAGGATAGAGATGCACTAGATGTGATTACTGGTATGGTTTCTATTTTTGATACTACCGCAATTGCATTGATAGACCCCAGATCCACACATTCATACATATGTGATGCCATGCTGAGAAATAGAAACTTGAAAACTGAATCTACTAAGTATGATGTAGTGGTGAGTAATCCTTTAGTTCACAGTGTGATCGTGAATAGGGTTTACAGAGATTGTCCTATTAGAATTTAGGGGTACGAATTTCCAGATGATATGATGGAATTGCCATTCCATGAATTCGATGTAATTTTGGGCATGGATTGGTTATCCAGACACCAGGTTATGATTGATTGTAGTTTGAAGCGAGTAATGCTTAGGCTAGCAGAGGGTACATAGGTATTGATGGTAGGCGAAAGGAAGGATTATCTTTCTAATGTTATTTCAGCCACTATTGCCAGAAAATTTATCAGAAAAGGGTGTGAAGCTTATTTAGCACATGTGGTTGATTCATGGAGGGTTGATTCTAGTTTTCAGAATATACCCACCGTATGTGATTTTCCGAATGTATTTCTGGAGGAACTTCCTGGTTTACCACCAGAGAGAGAAGTTGAATTCGTGATTAATGTGGTACCAGGTACTGTACCAGTATTAATAGCACCTTACAGAATGGCACCAGCAGAGCTGAAAGAACTGAAGATACAGTTACAAGAATTGCTGGATAAAGGATTCATCAGACCCGATGTATCCCCGTGGGGAGCTCCAGTGCTATTTGTGAAAAATAAGGATGTGTCACTGAGATTGTGCATCGATTATAGGTAGCTGAATAAACTTATTGTTAAGAATAAATATCCGTTGCCTAGAATCGATGAGTTATTTGATCAGTTGAGAGGAGCTACCGTCTTCTCGAAGATTAATCTCAGATCAGGGTATCATCAACTGAGGGTAAAAGATTCTGATATACCGAAAACATCATTCAGAACACGGTATAGGCACTATGAGTTTGTAGTGATGCCATTTGGGCTGAGAAATGCACCTGCAGCCTTTATGGATCTAATAAACCGGATATTCCTACTGTACCTAGATCAGTTTGTGGTTGTGTTCATTGATGATATCCTGGTATACTCACAGACGATAGAGGACCATGACAGACACCTCAGAGTGGAATTGCAGATTCTGAGGGAGAAGCAACTATATGGTAAACTGAGTAAATGTGAGTTCTGGTTGGCTGATATTACAGTTCTGGGTCATATTGTGTCAACAGAGGGCATTAAGGCAAATCCCAAAAAGATTGAAGCAATTATGGACTGAAAGCCTCCAAAGAATGTAACAGAGATCAGAAATTTCTTAGGCTTGGCCGGTTATTATCGGCTGTTTGTGAAGGGATTCTCATCCATAGCAAGTCCGTTGACCAAGCTACTGCACAAAAATGTCAGATTTGAATGGAATGACAGGTGCCAGGTAGCATTTGACAGACTGAAGACAATGCTAGTAGAGGCTTCAGTCCTGATTCAGCCGGTTTCAGGTAAAGACTTTGTGGTATACAGTGATGCCTCACACAATGGTTTGGGTTGTGTGCTGATGCAGGAAGGCAAAGTGGTTGTATATGCGTCCAGACAGCTGAAAACTCATGAACAGAATTATTCGACACATGATCTGGAACTTGCAGCCATAGTGTTTGCTTTGAAAATATGGAGGCATTATCTGTATGGTGAAAAATGTTACATATATACAGATCACAAGAGTCTGAAGTATTTTCCTACTAAGAGAAAGCTCAATCTGAGATAGAGACGATGGATGGAATTGATTAAAGACTATGACTGTGTGATTGACTACCATCTATGGAAAGCTAATGTGGTAGCAGATGCTTTGAGCAAAAAATCATTATTCACCCTAAAAGCCATGAATGTCCAGTTGCAGTTGAATACAGACAATGCCTTGGTAGCTGAGTTGAAATGCAAGCCAAATTTAATTCAGCAGATAGCAAAAAAATAGAATCAGGATGAGAGATTCCAGATGATATGTAGACAGATCCCAGAGGGGAACCATCTGAATTTTGCAGTCAGAAGTGATGGTATTGTGTGTTTCAGAGACAGGATGTGTGTTCCAAATGATGAAGAATTAAAAAAGATGACCCTGACCGAGGCACACAGTAGTCCGTATTCAGTACACCCAGGTAATAGTAAGATGTACAGAGATATGAAGACTCAGTACTAGTGGTCTGGTATGAAGAAAGATGTGGTAGACTTTGTGAATAGATGTATGACATGCCAGCAGGTGAAAGCAGAACACCAGATTTCATCAGGTTTGCTACGACCCATATCCATACCTGAATGAAAGTGGGACCACATCACTATGGATTTTGTCACAGGGTTACCTCTCACCCAGAGTAAACATGATGCAATTTGGGTGATAGTGGACCAATTTGTAACATCCCGGATTTCGGGTAATTAATTTTATATATGTGAAAAAAAATTTTTTTTTTACTATTTGAGGGGGTGTAAATGTAATTAAATGTAAATGAAAAATGAAAATTGAAAAACTGAACCAGAGAGCATCGCGACCTGGTCACCGCGACCACAGGTCGCGATGGCTCGCTCGCGGTGAAAAACGCAATTTCGGGCAGTGAGCATCGCGACCAGTCACCGCGACCTCAGGTCGCGATGGCTTGCTCGCGATGAAAATGGCAAAAATCTGGCAGTGAGCATCGCGACCAGCCACCGCGACCACAGGTCGCGATGGACTGCTCGCGATGAAGTTGTCAAAGTTTGGCAGTGAGCAACGCGATCTCTCGCTCGACCAAGGCGCGCTCGCGACGAAGGCGGTGCGAATGGTCCAGTGAGCATCGCCACTTAGTGGCGCGACCACAGGTCGCGACGGCGGTCGCGGTAGCGAAAAAAATATAAAAAAAAAGAGAAGCTTCTCGCAGAAGCGAGAGAAAACAGAACAGCGAGAGAAAGAGAGAGAAGCGACTGAGAAAAGAAAGAAAAGAGAAGAAAAAGAAAGAAGAAGAAAGAAAAGAAAGAAGAAGAAGAAGAAGGAGAGAGAAGAGAAAACGAAGTGTAGGTGAAAAGGAAAGACGAAATCGTAGAACCAACGAAAAACACGGATTTGAGGTAGGTGTACTCTCGTTTTCGAAATCGTTTCGAGAAGTAGTTCGTTTACTTTTTCGTTTTAGTTTTCGATTTCGTTTCTCGTTTATGTTTTCGTTTTCGATTTCGTTAAAAGTTTCCGATTTCGTTAAAAGATTTCGACTTCGATTTTTGTATGAAAGGTGTTTGCTTATAAGAAAAATTGATGATTGAAGCACCTATTGTTGATTTTGAACTGGTTTTATGTTAGATCGTGTTTTGATCGTATTTCGATTGTGTCGAATTTGTTAAAAATACATGACTTATACTTTTGTATGAATATTGTTGATATTCATGAAAAATATTGTGAGAAATGTATATTTATTGAGTACTGATTGTGAACATTGCTTATTGTAACGGCCCTAGGATACTTAGACATAGATATGGATATAGGAGGTTGGTATACCAGTTGGGTTTTCTGAGCAGTACTGCGCCGTTATTATTGTATGATTGTTGTTGCGGGGCAATCTCGGACAATCACACCGATTTTAGGGATTGTTGTTGCGGGGCAATCTCGGGCAATCCCAATGATACTAGTGATTATTGTTGCGGGGCAATCTCGGACAATCACGTAGATATCAGTGACTGTTGTTGCGGGGCAACCCCGGACGTCACATTGACCCATATTCCAGTCCTAGAATGTTTAGTATTCTAGTGGGCCAGAATTGATTGAAATTGAAAGATGAACCGAATGATTCTATTGATTGCATTTATATACTGACCGCATTATTGAAATTAAAGTGATTGAATTTGTTTAATACTCTGATTTTGAAATTCATTTGATTTTGAAATTGATTTGAAATATTATATTTATATTGTGATTTATTTAATTGAGATTATAGTACACCCACTAAGCTTTATGCTTAGCGCGTTAGTTTTGTTTCTAACGCGTAGGTACCAGGGATCCGGAAGAGGCTAAGGACTGAAGGAAGAACGAGTTGCAGACCGAGTCACAGAGATTGTACAGTTGGGTAGCTATATTTTGTTATGTGTACATATAATCTGAAAGCATGCATATACAGGGAATTTGTAAAATGTTTTGTAATTAAGTATTTTGCGATTTCTGTCCTTTATTATTTCAATGTTTGTAAATAGTAAAGTCTGATTTGTTTTCTTTTATAAATTGTGATAAACTGTTTTGATAAATCGCACTAAACGGCAGAGTGCGCAACTGTTTGAAAGTGTTATAGAAGTGTTTGTGAAAATAGGAATTTGATTTGATTTGTGGAGAACAGGTTTTGGAAAGTCCGAAAAATAAACGGTACTCTGCCGAATTTTCGTGAAAAGTTTATTTATTGTTATAGGCTCACTTGAAAATGATTTCTATCTGTCTTATGGATTTCTATCTGTTTTATGGGCTCACAATGATTTTGAAATGTAAAATTGAAGTTTTGAAAAATTTAGAAAGTCCGAGTAGCGCTCCCCGGGTCGGTCCGGCCTGGGTCGGGTCGGGGGGTGTTACACAATTGACTAAATCAGCCCACTTCCTACTTGTCAGAACAGATTATTCATTGAATAGATTTGCTGAGTTGTACATTAAAGAAATAGTCAGATTGCATAGAGTGCCTGCATCGATAATATCATACAGAGACCCGAAGTTTACATCCAGATTTTGGAAGAAATTTCAGGAAGTTTTGGGTACTCGATTAAGCTTCAGTACAGCTTTAGGAGTTGTGTGATTGATTTTGAAAGAAGCTGCGTCGATCACCTTCCACTAATTGAATTTTCTTATAATAACAGCCACCTAGACGAGCATAGGGATGTCACCTTATGAAGCACTGTACAGAAGAAAATATAGGACACCTGTGTGTTTGACAGAGTTGGGTGAGGACAGATTAGTAGGCCCAGACTTGATCAGACAAACTGAGGAGAAGGTGAAGGTTATCAAAGACGGACTGAAAACAGCATCTGACCAACATAAATCATATGCAGACCTGAAAAGAAGAGATATAGAATATGAAGTCGGTGAAAAAGTGTTTTTAAAAGTATCTCCATGGAAAAAGTACTCAGATTTGGCAGAAAAGGGAAGTTAAGTCCTAGGTTTATTGGCCCATACGAGATCATTGAACGTGTGGGGCCAATAGCCTACAGACTGGCTTTGCCACCAGAACTAGAGAAGATTCATAATGCATTCCATGTGTCCATGCTGAGGAGACACAGATCTGATCCTTCTCACAGAGTATCCACTGAGATTATTGAGATTCAACCAGACCTGACTTATGAAAAGAAACCAGTGAAGATCCTGGACAGAGAAATC
Source organism: Xanthoceras sorbifolium (assembly GCA_003430845.1). NCBI lineage: Eukaryota > Viridiplantae > Streptophyta > Magnoliopsida > Sapindales > Sapindaceae > Xanthoceras > Xanthoceras sorbifolium. The sequence goes on along the minus strand of CM010613.1, from coordinate 14,836,765 downwards.
AGAGAATTACGGAATAAAAGGATTTTGTTGGTAAAAGTTCTCTGGAGGAACCATAATACTGAAGAAGCTACCTGGTAGGTGAGGAAGTAATGAAACAACAGTATCCGCAATTATTCGTATAAGGTAAAATTTCGAGGACGAAATTTCTTAAGAGTGGAAGAATTGTAACGCCCCTAATTTTTCATAATTATGAAAAATATTATTAATAATTATTATTAAGCATGCAACAGTCAAACATGTGATTTAACTTGGTGGAAAGTATATATTTGGTATATGGTGTGTAAACAAATAGTGATTTTTAATCGATTTAACTCCCATTAGAGATATTATTTTCATGGTGCATTTGGATTATAATGGGTCCAATTGAAAATTGGTGAAGTCAATTTGGTGATTGGATAAGTGTGAGATGAAATGTGATTGGTGGGTTAGTTTGATAATTCAAGGATGAATGGTAAATCACATGTAATTAATTGTGAAGTTGTTGCCATTGTAGGATTTTAAGAAGCTCAAGGGAGCAATTTGCAATTAAGAAGATATTATATATATATATATATATATATATATATATATAATTGCTAGTGGAATGGTCAAACAAACAAACAAAATATATATATTCATATATATAGAAAAACATGACAAGTGGAATTCCACATTCCACTTGTCCAAACCAAAAAAACAAAAGAGCATAATATAACATTGCAAGTCAAACAAAAACAACTTGGCACAGCAAAACAAAGAAACAAACCAGAAACTAAGCAAGTTCGGCGAAGGAAGGAGAAAGAAAGAAGAGGAAGAAAGAAAGGAGGAAAAGAAGAAGAAAGGAAGAGAAAAAGGAAAAATAAGTGTTGGAAAATTATCCAGCTTCGGTGTACACTAGTTTTCGAATTTTTAGTTTTCAGAATATTTCGGATTGATTGAATTTTATTAATGTTGAGTTATTTGAATTATATTGATTATAGTTTATGTAGTCCTTAAAAATCCCTCGGGGACATGGGGCACTACAGCCTGCAAAGATAGAACGCACGTGACCCGCAGGACGTGTGGGACACCGGGGTGGTACCGGCCAAAGTCACTCCGAATGTCAAGTTAACGAGTGATAATAGGTGTATAATGACTATGAGTTGAGATAAGTGAGTAATACTTCCTGTTATCTTGGCGATTGAGGTCTCCTTGATCGACGGAGATGTAGGAGCGGCTAATCGGGGTACAATCGGAAGGTGATCGGAGATGATGAACAATGGCCGGAGAGTGTTGTTTGAGTATTGATAGTTTTAGGATCTCAGTTTTTCGTCCCCCCCTCTTTGGAGAATCATCCCTATTTTATAGGGGGATGATCCTTTTACCCGTTGAGGGGCTTCATCATTACCTCTTCTTGCTGTCTTCCACTAAGGAGGTGTGTGGATGCTTCTTTTAATCTGGCCGTTATAGATTGTAATTATGGTATTGTAGGACCGTCTTCAAAGTAGATCATGATTTGGTCTCCCATGTAACCAAAGAGATTCTATGTCGCACGCATATGGATTTGACAATTTTAAACGGACAATTACTATCGCATATCGTGCGACATGTCGATTGGACATCGACCTGAGATGAGTATGTCGTGCGACGTAGGAGTTCTCCCAAGTCGCGGACACTGGGTTATATCCTTTGCTGCTTCTTAGATGTGTGGTGCATTGAGTGTAGGTCGTATTACATGAATGTCTCACATTGAGTGTTCGTCGTACTACATGAAGGTCTCACATCGAGTGTATGTTGTACTACATGAAGGTCTCACATTGAGTGTTCGTCATACTACATGGATGTCATTCCACTTTTGGACTCTGAGCTTGACCTTTGAGATATACTTTGGGCTTCTGGACTGGATCCTCATTTATATTTTGGGCTTGACATATTTTGGCTACTAGAGCTTGCCTCCAAACGCTTTAAACTTCAGGAAGAAAGTCAAGGCGTTTGTGCTATCCTCTAACGTTGTTTTGTCGCACGACACACAGACATGGATTCGTATGTAGTATTTTGAACTATGTTGTACAACCACCAGTTTGTGATGATTAGTAGGTTCAGTGCTCCTGGTTCCACGAGAAGATTACAATTCCCGTGACTCGACCTAGTCGTACGACATTGTTGTTGTCGAGGTGGTGAGCGGTTGGCCTTCTGATGTCTCTTCGATAGCTGCGCCGTTGTGACTTTATAGAAATTGCGCACGCTTGATTAATGATGACGGTTATGGGGGTGCGTGCCCAATAGGTTACTGACACGTCAGTGCATGCTTTTCCTTTTATTACAGCCTTTTCCCTTTCTCTCCTATTTTCAATTTTTGCTCTCTCTCTCTCTCTCTCTCTCTCTCTCTCTCTCTCTCTCTCTCTCTTTCTTTCTCTCTCAAGAACCAGTCGCCTGCGTTTCTTGTTTCCGGCGTCGTTGCTGCTTGTTTTGTCCTTTTCGTGTCTATTTCGGCGAAGCAGTGGTCATTCTTGCTTTTTGGTAAGTTTTTGTTTTTTTGTTTTTTTGCTTATTTGATTTTCATATTTTTGTGTTTTCTGGTTTCTTCGAGTAGAAATTTTGATTTTAGGAAGATCTGAAAAAATGACTTAGGGTTTGAGGGAATTTGTTTGTGGTATTGTGTCATACGACAGTAGCTAAGGGTCTATGTCGCACGACATTTTCTAGGTGTATGCTAACATTTATAGGAAGTGAGTTTTAGGGCATGTAGGATACTTAGTTAGATTTGACTGCTAACCCTCCCTACTGTCTCTCGACTTGTAGGTGAGATGTCGAGTAGAGGTGACGAGAACACTCCTAGTACATCGGAGCGAGAATATGATGATCCTGTCCACCTGTCGTCCTACTCGTGGGGCGAGTCGAGGACCAAGAGTGGGGAAGTCACTCTGGCTTCTCATGCGCATGACCAAGTGATAGTCTCGTGTCATGAGGGTACATCGCGCGCCATGGAAGACGAACCTATAGGGGACCCTCTTGTCGAGCTACCAGGGGGAAATGCTGGTCCCTGCCCCATGGGTCCGAGTAGGCCGTTGGGTTTACCCTTAATCAACCAAGCCAGCGTATTGATGGAGGACGACTTGACGTGTATCCGGTATTGCTATGGCATACCCGATGGAGTTGATCTACGGGTTCCTGCTAAGGAGGAGAGGCCAGACTGGGATATACCTAGATGGACGTGTTTATATGAGCTTCCATTCCAGAGGGTAGGGTTTAGGCTACCCATAGTCGGACTATTAAGGAAGGTCCTGGACCATTTCGAGCTCGCCCCAGGGCAGCTTATGCCAAATAGTTGGAGAATCCTGCTAGGGTTTGAGCTGCTGTGTATGACGGAGTCCATCATTTTTGAACTCTCAGACCTGTTCTACACTTACTCCATGAGGGAGCACGACATCGAGAATGGTCGTTATAATTTGAATCTTAGGTCGCATAGAAGGCACCTTATTACAGAGTTGACTACGAATGATAGATCGTGGAAGGATAGATATTTCTTCGCACGTGGCTGACACGCTCAAACGTGTGGGAATAAATCTCAAGTGTAGGATGTGTCGAAATAATAAAATTTTCGTGAGTACAGAGTCGAATCCACAAGGAAGTGGTGGTACTAATTCTAAAACTAGAGATTATACTAAAGCAGTAAAATAAATCAAGTTGTTTTGGGTTTTTGTTTTATAAACTAAATTAAATTAAATTAACTAACTGAAACGATAAAATAAAGCGAGACGGATTAAATGGAAGATAATACTAGATGGTCACACGGTTCCAATTCCGAATAAGGAAATATATTGACTATTATGAAGCACGTTATTAACATGATAAGACTTTTTCAACTAAGGCCACATCACATCGTATTGCTCCCGCAATGGTATGGTATGTGAATTCAATCGAATATACTTATTGGTCCTAGAGTGTAATTAATTGAAAACCATAGTTAATCTAATACAAAGGTTAATTAAGTAATTTCTTATCGAAACTAACTTAGTATTGATTATTGAGTCAATTAAGCTCTATTGCAATTTCAATGATTTCTCATATAATATTACAATAAATATTAAATCGGTTCTCATCAAAGAGCATGCAATCTACTTTCGCAATCGCAAAACACAAGAATTAAACACAAAGTAATAATATAAAATACGCTCAAAATCAATATCATGTATTATAATAAATATCAAATCGGTTCTCATCAAAGAGTATGCAATCTACTTTCGTAATTGCAAAACACAAGAATTGAATACAAAGTAATACGACTGTTCATGGTTACTGTTCACGTACAAACAGTACTGTTCATTGGTACTGTTCAAACAACGGCGCCATAGGCGACCCTTGAGCTTGAGCGTCTGAAATTGGAGGTAGACAAGCTTAGGTCTTTGCAATGGAAGATCGACCAATTGGGCGCTCAGCTTAAGGTTAAGGAATCGGAGTACGACTCCATGTATGATCGGGTTGAAGATGATGTGCTCAATGCCGTAGTCAAGACGCGGGCCGATCTAATGCTGCAATACAAGGAAGGTCGTGCGGCTGAATGAGAGGTAGACAAATGGATCGCTGATCATGATGAGCTATCCCGCCCAGATGACGAGGAGGAGGATGATGATGAAGATGGGGCTAAAGAGAAGAGCCAGCTTGTCGAAACGAAGACCAATGAAGAAAGTCATGTTGAACCGGCCCCTGATAGTACGGCCATTATAGCCTTGCCTGCTCAGTCGAGCGGCGGTCAATCAGCTGCTGTGGATGCTGAAGTTGAGCGAGAACATAAAGATGTTGCCCCACAGGGGTTTGTAAAACTTTGAACTTTTTGCTTTGCCCATGTGTGTTTTTGGAACTATAATTTTCTTTTTAATAGAATGAATGAATGATTTGTGAAATAGTATGTTGTCGTATGACAGAGTCGGGATAACTTATCTTGCATATACTAGTGGATTCATTGAATGTCGCGTGATTTTGATGATCTTGTAAGTTGTTACCCATGACCTTGAATGCAGGTCGTAGTCCGTGACCTTGAATGCAGGTCGTGCGACCATTTGTTGATAGTGACCTTCAGTGCAGGTCGTGGTCGATGACCTTGAATGCAGGTTGTGCGACCATCATTGATAGTGACCTTGAGTGCAGGTCGTGGTCGATGACCTTGAATGCAGGTCGTGTGACTATTGTTGATAGTGACCTTGAATGCAGGTCGTGGTCCATAACCTTGAATTCAGGTCGTACGACCATTGTTGGTAGTGACCTTTAGTGCAGGTCGTGGTCCATAACCTTGAATGCAGGTCATGCGACCAATCGGTTCTTGCTCTTATGATATTGATTTGCCCCAGTTGGAGTGTGGAACCTTTTAGTTTCATACTTCAATTTTGATAAATTTCGTCGTGCGACATAACATCTTGAAAGCAAGTTATGTGGCTCGAATCAAAGAATACTTTCAGTGCGGGATTGTCCAGCGATGCTGACCTGTATAAAAGAGTTAGGATTGGCCGATGCCTAAGTGAGTTTCATGTCGTAGGATGGTAAAATTGAAAAAGTATAAGGGTCAGAATTAGAAATGATACTGTTTTAGATGGCATGCGTTCCAACTGTTGCCGATCTCTATGCCATCAATACATCATAGTTTGTAGGCTCCATGTCCAACTACTTTGATGATTTGGTATGGTCCTTCCCACGTAGGACCGAGTTTACCTGCTCCTTTTTCCTTCGTGTTTTGGAAGACGCGACGAAGGACCCAATCTCCAATATTGAATGTTTTGAGACGAATATTCCTGTTATAATGTCGGGCGACTCTTCGCTGATATATTGCCAATTTGATTGCGGCCTTGTCGCGACGCTCGTTGATTGTGTCGAGTTCGTTTAGTAACTCTTTATTGTTTGTCTCTTCGGTTGCGTGCTGTATTCTGTAAGAAGGGTAATCAACCTCAGTTGCTATTACGGCCTCCTAGCCGTATGTTAGGGAGAATGGCGTTTCCCCTGTTGATGTTCTGACTGTCGTACGGTAGGACTATAACATGCCTTGTAGCTCGTCGACCTATTTCCTTTTGTATTAGTCGAGTCGCTTTTTGAGGGTAGACATGATCGTTTTGTTGGTGGATTCTGCTTGTTCGTTGGCTTAAGGGTATCTTGGGCTCGAATAGCTTAGTTTGATCTTCCACTTGTCGTAAAAGTCTTGGAAGTCATATGATATGAATTGTGAGCCATTGTCATTGACTATCTCTTTTGGGACTCCGTAGCGGCATATGACATTCTTCTAGATGAAGCTCTTTACTTCGGAGTCTTTGATTCTCACATATGACTCGGCTTCGACCCATTTCGCAAAGTAATTGGTCACGGCTAGCATGTAGACTTTTCCGCCGGTAGCGACTCGCATTTTTCCTACTATGTCCATCCCCCACTTCATGAAGGGCTATGGTGCTGAGATGTGGTGAAGTCGTTCCGGGTGTTGATGCGAAATGTGGGCGAAGCGCTGGTATGGGTCGCATCGCTTGATGAGATCGTGCAACTCAGATCGCATTATGGGCCAATAGTATCCTGCCGTGATCGCTCTGTTGGCTAGACTTCTCCCTGCTTAGTGGTTTCTGCATTGCCCTTCGTGCAAGTCCTTGAGTACCTGCTGAGCCTCAATTGGGTCGACACATTTAAGGTAGGGCCCGGAGTAAGACCGCTTGTAAAGTTGACCTTCTATTATGGAAAATCTAGCGCCTTTATCTTGACTCCTCGTGCTTCTACCTTGTCGGATGGGAGGGTGTCGTTCATGAGGTAGTCGTAAATTGAGGTGATCCAAGTTGGCTCGTCCGAAATTGATTCGACTTCGAGCTTTGTTAGTTTCCACACAGCTGGCCATTAGGAAATAACTATGGGGATGGTACGCTCAACTGTGGTATCTAATGCGGAACCGAGGTTGGCGAGCGCATCGGCATGTGTGTTTTCGGATCTTGGTATTTGTTCGATGTCGAATAATTCGAACGAGGCTTGTAGTTCTTTCACCAAGGTTAAGTAAGCTGACATTTTCAAATCTCGAGTTTGGTAGGACCTTTGCAATTGTCTTACAATTAATTGGGAGTCACTACATACCTTTATCCGTTCAACGTGCAAGTCTTTTGCCAAGCTCAGTCTGGCTATTAGGGCCTCATCCTCGGCTTCATTGTTAGTGGTTTTGAATCCGCATCGGATGGATCGTTCGATGACGTGTTCCTTGGGTGAGGTAAGTACTATCCCCGGTCTACTGCCCCTGACATTACTTGATCCGTCAACTGCCAAGGTCCAATCCTCCTTCGACGACATGGTACAAAGTTCTTCTTTCGCTTGTTGTAGAATCCCAGGTGTGAAGTCCGCTATGAAGTCTGCCAATGCCTGCGACTTGATCGCTGTGCGTGGCTGATAGCTGATGTCGTGCTCGCTTAACTCTACTGGCTATTTTACTAGTCATCCGGAAAGTTCGGTATTGTGTAGGACGTTCTTCAAAGGAAAGGTAGTGAGTACGCTGATGGTGTGATACTGGAAGTATGATCTCAATTTCTATGCGGCTATAACTAGTGCAAGGGCCAATTTCTCAAGTTGAGTGTACCTTGTTTCTGTGTCGAGTAGGGTCTTGGTGATATAGTATACGGGGAGTTATTTGCCATCTTTTTCCCTCACTAGTACTGCGCTAACGGCTGTTTCGGATACAACGAGGTAGAGTAGAAGTGTTTCTCCTTCCTTAGGTTTGGATATGAGGGGAGGGTCTGCTAGGTACCGCTTTATGTTTTGGAATGCATCTTCGCTCATTTGATTCCAATAAAATGATTTACTCTTCCTTAGAGCATCGAAGAAAGGTTTGCATTTTTTGGATGACTTTGAGATGAAACGATTGAGGGCCGCGAGTCGCCCAGTCAGTGTTTGTACGTCTTTGATGCTTTTGGGGGACCTCAAGTCCATGATAGATCGAATTTGATCTGGGTTGGCCACGACGCCCCTCTTGGTTACCAAATAGCCAAGGAACTTTCCTGATGAAACTCCAAAGGAATACTTGGTTGTATTAAGCTTCATCCCATACTTGTCGATGATGTCAAACGATTGTCAGAGGTGGTCGAGGTGTTGATCCGCTATTAATGATTTTACCAGCATGTCGTCGATGTAGACCTCCATGGTTTGCCCGAGCATATTGGCGAACATTTTGTTGACTAACCTTAGGTACGTTGCCCCATCATTTTCCAGACCAAAAGACATCACTTTGTAATAAAAAGATGCCGCGCTCCGTGATGAAAGAAGTTTTTTTCCTGGTCGTCCGGGTGCATGAGGATTTGGTTGTATCCGGAGAACGCATCCATGAAGCTTAATAGTTCGTGGCCTGCTGTAGCGTCCACCATCATGTCGATGTGTGGCAATAGGAAGGAGTCCTTAGGACAGGCCTTGTTGAGGTCTGTGAAGTCGATGCAAACTCGCCATTTCCTGTTCTTCTTTTTCACTACTACTACGTTCGGTAGCCAGTCTGAGTAATTCACTTCTCTTACTAAGCCAATGTCGATTAGCTTTTGGATTTCTTCGTTGATAACTTTGTTGACTTCCTTCGCTTTTGCTTCACGGGCTGGTAATCTGGGTCGACTTGCAGCCTATGTACTAGGATTTCCGGGTTAATGCCAGTCATGTCAGCATGCGACCATGCGAAACTGTCATGTCGAGCAGTCAAGAAGCTGATTAACTTGGTTCTAATATTTTGTGGGAGACGGGAGCCGATACTAACTTTATGGTTTGGGAAGTTCGGATGTTGGATACTTCATTGAGCTCTTCCATTTCTGGTTCGTCTTTGTTGGTGGCAGTGCTCGTGTTCTGTAATTACTATAAGTCGGACGGCCTGGTTTTTAGAGTATGCTGGTAGTAGTCCCGTGACGTCTTCTGCTGCCCTCGGATTTCATGTACCCCCCACTTGGTAGGAAAACGGATGACCTGATGATACGTCGAGGGGACAGCCCTCATCTCATGAATCCACAGACGACCCATGATTATGTTGTATAACGATGGGCAATCGAGGATGAAGAAGCGTGTGCTCAGGTTGACTCCTTCCGCATCGATGGGAAGGACATATCCCCTATGGTGTTCTTATGTTCTCTACTGAATCCCACCAAGATGGTTGAGCGGCGTACGATGTTGTACTCGTCAATGTACATCTCTCTTAGTGCACCAGGAAGAGTACATTTGTTGAGCTTCTGTTGTCCCCTAGGATCCGCTTAATCAAATAATTGGCCACTGTCAATGAGATGACTAGCGCATCGTGGTGGGGGTTGAGTAAGTCTGTGTGCTCATCGTTGCTAAAACTGATTGGATAATTGTAAGTTGGGTCCGCCGTACTAGTTTGTCAGATTTCCGTATGACCGGCTTGCCGTGAATGGCGCTTCACTTCTAAGTAAGTGACTTCATTTACTTCTGATCCTCTAGAGATGACGTTCACAGTTCTCTCGTGTTTGGGAGGTTCTGGTGGTGGAATTGAAACAATGTCGCGCGACCTATCCTTGTTCAAAAAGGTCTGCTTACCTTTGTCAGTCAGGAATTCCTTGAGGTGGCCTTTCTTGAGTAGTTCTGCCACTTCTAGTCGTAGTGTGACGCAATGCTCTGTTCGATGGCCATGGTCGCCATGAAATTCGCACCACTTGGAGTTGTCTTTCTGATCCGGCGGGCTCATCATCTTGTCTAGCCACCTAACTGATCTACCCATTCCTTTGAGGACGGCGATTACCTCCTCTGCTCTAATGCTCAAATTATATTCTGGCAATACGTTGGTGGTCTATCGTCGCGCCGGCGCTCGTATCTTATTCGGTCGTCCCTTCGGGGTATTATTGGGTACGGTCCGACACATCTGTCATTGATTCGCTGTTCGACCCTCCTACTCGACCTGTCTTCCCTGCTGTTTGCTCTAGTGGGTTTATAGTTCACTTCGTCCTCTTCCCACTTTATCTGTGCCCATGCCTTGGCTAGAACGTCTTCCATCTTGTTGTAAGGGTACTTGGTGAGCTCCTTATATAGGTCGAAATCATAGAGTAGACCCTTGCGGAAGGCTGATATGGTTGTCTTCTGGTTGCAATGAGAGATGGAAACCTTTTCATTGTTGAAGCGGTTCGCCCCTCTTTTGGCTAATAGTGTAGAGGTCATCGGATTGTTTCTCTAACTTCCGGCTACTAGCGAACTGCTCTATGAAGGTGTCTGTGAGTTGGGCGAAAGAGTTGATGGAAACATTGGGAAGGTTGGTGTACTATTATAGGCTGGTCCTACGAGGCTTGAGCCGAAACCTTTGCACATGCATGCTTCCCTTAGGTCTCGTGGGATGGCAGCAATGAACATTCATTGTCGGTACTGCATAATGTGGTCATCGGGGTCTATCGTCCCGTCGTACTGGTTCATACTGAGGAAGTTAAACTTTCTTGGCATCTCCACCAATGCTATCGTGTCGACGAATGGAGAGTCAGCAAAGCTATTGGCTGCGCTTTTCTTTATAGGAACAGGCATTCCTGGGATACGTTGGATAAGTGTTTCCATCTCCGCGAACCTTCGTGCCAAGTCGGGGTTAGCCAATGTTGACTCAAGATTTATTTGATTTGAGTTCGACGGGGCTAAGTGCGAAGGGCCTGATGGCGTTCCCGGTAGTGGGACGGTTTGTTGAGTTGAACCAACGTTGCCATTGGGGCTGGAGGTAGGTGGCATCTCTCGCGCCGCCCTTGCTATGCCCTCCGATTGATAACTATCTGTCTCGTTTGGCGGACTGACTGCTTGATGTTGTGCGACAGTGCGTGCTCTTCCTGCGGTTCTAACATTAGGCTCCGCACTTGTAAGAATTGGATCGAGGTCGCTAGCCATAGTACCTTGTTCGTTCGGGCGAACTGGTTCGTAGTAGGTAGCGTGGGTGGCTTGATTGAATGGCACGGGCTGGGACGTTGAAGCGTCTCCAAATGGTCGGACGATGGTGAGGGAATTGATCCTATTTTGTAACTCCTGATTCTCTACCAACACTCGTTGGTTCTCTTGTTCGAGCGCTTGGAGCCTTTGGGTATTCTCTTGCATTTGGGATATGAGGAGTTGTACCCTAACCTCCATTGCGTCGTGATGAAAATCGTCGTACTACATGGATGTCATTCCACTTTTGGACTCTAGGCCTGACCTTTGAGATATACTTTGGGCTTCTGGACTGGATCCTCGTTTATATTTTGGGTCTGACATATTTTGGCTACTACAGTTTATAGTTTGAAATTGATTTTGGAATGATTTGAATTATGTATTCTTAAAATATAATTATGAATGATATTATGAGTTGATTTTAATACGTTTTAATTTTAATATTGTTATGAGAAATATGGTTGAAGGTGATTTTGATTATATAATGATTTGTGAAATGTATCAAAAAATGATTTTAGGGCATTTTGATTTAATAATGGTTTGTGAAATATTATCGAATATGATTTTGGATTGATTTGATGTGATTATCGATTTGAGAAATATATTCGTATATAATTTTGTATTTTTTTTTATATATGATTAGTAATGAAATTTGGATTTCAAAAATATATTTATGGATTTAAAATATTTGAAAGTTAAATTTGAATATAAGAAAGTGATTTGTGAAATTGTATTTCGGAATTGAAATTTCGAAATCGAAATTGAATGATTTGAAAATTGAATTTGTTGATTCTAAAAGTGAAATATATTGATATTGACTTTGAGGCATGATATTGTAAAATGGCTCTGATATATATGAACATTGATACGGATATAGGAAGTTGACATGTCAATTGGGTTATATAGCATTACTGTACCAAAATATTGTGATGTACCTCCCTATAGATAGTACAGGCCCCGAGTGCCGATCCTAGGGTAGGGAGTTGATATGATACATTTTCGACGGGTAGGCACCGAGTGTCCAATGTCGAAATGGGTTCGGCGGGGAGACACCGAGTGTCCGATGTCGAACAACCCGTAATCCAGTCCTGTAATATATGTTATGCGTATCAGGAGTCCGAAATAGAAATTGAAATATGATACGAAAATATTTGAGATTGATATGATTTTAATTTTGGTATGAATTGAATTGAGCCCCATATTTGAACATTTATTTGTTATTTATATTTCTGATGAATCAATTAAAATGTTATTATAGTATATTTGTAAAAATTCAGTTTTGTGTACACCCACTAAGCAATATGCTTAGCGCGTTGATTTTTGTCGCGCGTATGTAAAGAAGATTTCAAAGTTGATAAAGAAGTGAAGAATTGAATCTGCAGGAGTAGGGATCAGAGTTACATCATTCCTGAGCTTTTGGGTTGTCTTTTTATGTCCATTGATATGTTTTTTATTAACATGCATATACAGAAGGATTTTGTAAATATTTGTAAAAGTTGTGTTGTTTTTACATATTTTCTATAAATGTTTATGTTTTACAGATTTATGGATTTTATCACTTTTGAATTGATTTTGACTAAATAGTTTGTATGAAATGTTTGGAAAGTCGCACTAAATTTGGAAGGGTGCGCAAAAGTAATATGATAAATTCGAAGTGTTGATTTTATTATTTTACTGAAAACAGGTTTTGGAAAGTCAGAAAAATAGAGGAAACTCTGGCGAAATTTTTAGAAATTTTATTGGGTCATTATTAAAGTTTACATTTTAATTTTAAAAGTATGGTTTTATAAAAGTGAAGTAGAGATTTCAGTATATGGTAGCGCTTCCTGATTCGGTCTGAGCTAATTGGGTCAGGGGGTATTACAATCCCTTTTTTCTTTTGCATCGGTTTAAGACTCAACTTAAGAATTTGTAAGGATCCCATCAATTTGTCTACTCCTAAAGAATCTACATCTTTGATTTCTTCAATTGCAGTGACCTTGGCTTTAAACCTATAAGGCAAAGAAAATAAGATTTTTCTAACAATGTCAGGTTCAGAATATTGCTTACCCAGTACAAAACTTGAGCTTGTGATGTCCATGAGTTTTGTTTGGAAGGTGAAAAAGCTCTCATCATCTTCCATCCGCAAGGCTTCAAATTTTGACGTCAACATCTGAATCTTTAATTTCTTGACCGCCGATGTACCTTCATGCGTGGTCTGCAATATTTCCCACATCTCCTTGCTCGTCTTACAGTTCTGGATGTGCTTGTATTTACGTTCATCGACACCATTAAAGATAGCACCCAAACCTCGGGAGTTCCATGCATATTTCCGTTGAATGTTCGATGGTGCTCTAATTTGTTCTCGACTTCACGAATTTGACTCCCTCGGTCCTAGTAACGATAGGAAGGACATAACCGTTATCTACAAGCATCCATGCACGCTCTTCACAAGCAATCTCTTAGGCTCTCATGTGTGCCTTCTGTGACAAATAATTTGAACCATACAAGAGTAGAGGTTGAGTACTCGAAGCAACTTCATGAATCATACATTCCATAAATTAAAATAATAATAATAAATAAATCCAACAAAAATAGCCTAGATCCTAGCTTATGAACGTCTAGACTCTGACTTTAATACCAATTGAAAAAGGCTAGAAACAATAAAGCACAAAATAACAAAAGATTTACCTAGTCTAGAGCTCTCTAAAAATATATCACAGAGAATAAAACAATAAAGTACAAAAACAAGTGAGAGAATAATAAATTGTCATAGAGCTTATGAATAATGTATTTGAGTTTACTATTAGGCGTCAAATAAAACCTAAACCTAATAAGAAATAAGAAATATTCTACTAGTAGATTTTCTAAAAGCACTTTAGGAAAAACGAGGAAGTTTCTTAAAGGACACTAAACAAAAACAAAAAATTCCTGAAATACACAATTTGATGCACAAAAAAGTTTTTCCACTTCCAAAACCATAAAAAGAAATATCTCAAAATATTTTAGGATTTATTAAAAACATATTTGGAAGTTAACTAGATAACGAAATGGGAAAAAAACATGCACAACAGGCGAAGGGTGAACTGCTGGCAGGTCCACGTCGCCTTAGGTGGCGATTTGCCGCCTCACTCAGTAAGTCCTTTCTGTGCTTTGCCGCCTCAGGCAACAGTTTAGAAGATACTAAGTAACAAATGCAACCAAACATAATTACTGAATGTGACAGATTAATTTTAGGGATATTATGAAAATCTCTCCTCTAGTTTGGTGTATTAACTAAAATATTCTATAGTTTCATTTATGGCCAAAATTTCCCCTGTAGTAAATTTTTCTCTTACCGTTAGTTTTAATTACCAAAATATCCTTGACCGGTAACTTTTCTGTTAGGAATATTATTAAAACCCCTCTCTAGTTTGGTGTATTAGTCAAAATCCCTCATAGTTTCATTTTTTAATTAATTTCTCCTTATCATCAATTTTAATTATCAAAATACCTTTGACCGTTAACTTTTATGTTAAAAATTTTAAGCACCAAGGGTACAAAGATAAATGCTAATAAATATTAAATTAAAACATTAATAATATCATTGAATTCCTACGGGGGATGGGTTTGAGTTTTGCAATGGCTTTTTTATTTTTGTCTTTTAACTTAGTTTTTTCGGTTGTGAGAATGGATGGAAAATATTTTAATGAAAGGTATGGGGGATGTATTCAATTTAGATTTTGAATGACTTTTAATGAACTTTTTAAGTGAATGACTTTTGTAGAGTTCACGGATTTCTAATGACTTTTATAGACTTTCATAAACTTTCATTTAAATGACTTTCATAGACTTTGATAGACTTTTAATAACTTTATTAAACGTACTTTTATAGGCTTTTATAAACTTTTATAAAGTTTTGTAGACTTCATTAACTTTTAAAATTACAAATAAACTTGTAGTTAATTTTACCAGCCTATTCAATTTTTATTTAGCATAATCATTGATGTGTATTGTTATGAATTGGACCACACAAGTACCTGAACATGAAAAGAAGAAAAGAAATAAATAAATAAATTATATCAATTCATTCAAATTTTGTATGTATCATAATATAATTAAATTATTTAAGTTGTTTATAGGGTGACTAATTATATATAATGTTTGACCTAATTTTTCACCCGTCTATTACTAATGCATTATATATATTTTTTAAAAATATTTTTAACTTATTCTTTAATTTTGAAAATATTAAAATTGAATTTTATTTTTGTAACTTTGTTAAGTGCTAACAAAATACTTTTAAAGTGTACTTTAAAGTTTTGAAGAACGAAAAGATATAGTATATATTCAGAAATAATTATTTCACACTTTTTTTTTCTTTTTACTTTAAACACTTTTTTTTTATCTTGTCAGAAATATTTATTAATTTTTAAATTATTTTTCGTCTGCATAATATGTTGCAGGGTGATTACAATTTTTTAAATTATTCTTTTCGAATAATATGTTTAATAACAAGTGATAATAAAAGTTGTCAATAATTATTTGTTAGAAAGTCTTCAAAAATCTTTAAAAAATCTTTCAGAGAAGTGAGAGATAGATTTTGAGCATTTTTGTGAGAAATTGTCTATAAAAGTCTACAAAAGTCTAGCATTTTTAAAAGTCTATGAAAGTCATTGACATTTTGAATACCTTGTGACTTTCGTAAACTCTTAAAAAGTCTAGATTGAATAAATCATGACTTTTATAGACTTTTTTAAAATTGTTAAAATTCTAGATTGAATACCTCATGACTTTTGTAGACTCGTTAAAAGTCTAGATTGAATACCCTATGACTTTTATAGACTCTTCAAAAGTCTTTATTTATTTATTTTTTTTAAATCTGACACCTTGTGGGTCAAAACACTACCAAAACTAAATGAGATTAAATCATATGAGCACAGCTCGGACAACTACTTCTAACAACAGGAAGAGTCTACTTTCAGCACATGGGAGAAGTCTATCCACACAATTATATTTTTATCGGTAATGGTAGGAATATATATTTACATAACTTTACAAAGTGTTGAATTTTGGTGGCTTAGACGAGTCTGAGGCCTTCAACTACTAAAATAAGAGACATTGTGTCTTCAAAAGTCTTTTATAGTATATAACCAAACTTTTTAACTCAATAAAAATCTTTAATAGAATTTAAAAATTTAAATAGAATACACCCTATTAAAATCAGTTTTTTATTGAGTTCAAACTAATGCTTTTAAAAATTAATGATTATTGACTATTTATGAATTTTTCTGTGTATGTAATTACAATTTACGGTTGATAATCTCATTTCAATAAATGAAACTGCATAGAGAAGTCCGCCTTGAATAATAAAATTGCCTTACAGTATTGTTCTTCTGAGGTAGCGCAACAGAATTGCTGAAAAATGTTTGTAGCAGTAGCAACAATTTCCTCACCAATTTGTTGTTCATCACTAGTTCCTTCTCAACATTGCAACTCAGATTCTCCCAACAAATTTTCAAGACAAATTTCAAACCCACTTGTGTTATTTTGGAAGAAGAGGAACCAATCCTGCTCTCTCTCACCCAGAACAACCAAAACCCATTTCTCTGTTGAAGCTTCTTCTTCAGGTAAATTTCTTGAAAACCCACCAAATTTTTTACATGTGCTTCATTAATTTATTTTATTTTACCATGCATGTAATGTAACATTGTCTATGTCTTGCAGTGATGCTCAAACTTCAAATTGCATATTCCATAATATCTTAAGAGCTTGTAACCTCCCTACTTATTATTAGATTTTAAGTCTTTCTGTTTTCGTCCATGGCAGTTGGGAGTGCAGAGTACACAGAGGAACCTGCAACTAGTGTCAAATTTCTGACGTCTTTGAGTTTGCCGGGTTGCTCCAGTCCATTCTTTTTGCTTGGAACCGGTTAGTTGCTTTATAATAAAACAGCAAAGAGCACTAGTTGATGCATTGAGTATATGAAACAGATTAGCAATTTTGATAATTTTATACATTTATGAATTTAGCTATAAGTTATCTCAAAAGAAAATTCATTACAAAAACGAATTCACAACTGCCAGAGCCCAGATGTCTTCCTTAGTAAACAAAAGTATGTCTGTGTAATTGTTAATGAGAACTTGCTACTTAATCACACTACCTGCAGCAGTATATTAAACTAGACTTGTATTGGTCAAGAAGATTTAGGAGTATAGAAATAGGCTGTTGATGTATCTCATTTATCATATTGTTGATCATTTCACTGATAATGGCAATGGAAGATGGTGATTAATTCTTGTTTTTAAGTAATGTGAAATTTTTTTATGGGGAAAATCTTCATGAAAAATGTAGAAGCACCAGAAGAATTTTATGTGCCTCTGGTTCAACCCAAAGAATTCCTCTGATCATATTAGTCTTTTGTCTAAACGATCATTGAATATTACTTTGATGGGCTGTAACCATTTCAGGATACAGGGAAAAAAAATTTGGAATCATTGGAGTTAAGGTCTATGCAGCAGGACTCTATGTTAATCAGACTATCTTAAGCAAATTGAATGCATGGAAAGGGCGATCAACTGCTGATATTCAAGCAGATTCATCTCTGTTTGACTCAATCTTTCGAGGTAAAATGATTCAAATGATAAATTGTTGCACCAATATTTGAGATAGCTAATATAAGTTTTGAAGTATTTCATATTGCAGCTCCATTGGAGAAATCATTGCAGATTGTTCTGGTCAGAGATGTTGATGGAAAAACTTTCTGGAATGCTTTGGATGATGCCATTGCCCCGAGAATGAAGACACCAACACCTATTGATGAATCTGCCCTGTCAATATTTCGTAGCATCTTTCAGGAGCGGCCTCTGAAGAAAGGAACTTTCATCTTTTTAACTTGGCTGGATCCATCAAATATGCAAGTGAGTTTACTTTAATTGGATATGAAATGTATTGTGGTACAATATGCTTTTATTCTTCGTTCTGTTTTCACTTTTCTTCCTTACATGCCAATAAGATGGTTGTATTCTGATTTCCAGGTTTGCATCTCATCAAATGGGTTGCCATCTGACGCAGATGCTACAATTGAGTCAGAAAATGTCACTTTTGCCCTTTATGATGTCTTTTTTGGGGATGCTCCAGTTTCTTCCTTCTTTAAAAGCCTCAGTTGCCACTGGACTGGCAACAAACCTCAAGTGAAGTTAGTTTCTTTATTTAATTAGTCCACTGTATGATGTTGGTTCTGTTGTACGTAATTTCTTAACTAATGGAGCTGCTGTAAATTTTGCTGTATTGGTGTATTTGCTTCTACTTTAAATGTGGTCAGGAAACTGAAAGACAAGCTTGTTTCACCATAGAGCATAATGCTAGTGGATTTGAGCTTCGTCTCGTTTGCATATTTTTCATGCTTTACCATTTTGAATTATATAATATTTATTGAGGCATTTCTAACAATTGTTGAATTGGCATTATTTCTTTTGTTTGTTCTTGTACTTACTAATACCATGAAATGTTTATCTGAAGAATTTGCTCTACATGTTTGTAGTTTATGAATCCAATTTATGCAAATAACATTAGTTTTTGCTTTCTCAATATATGGTTTGCCTTTTGTTTTATTATGGAATTGGTGTTGAGAGACTTTGCTTGGGGAGGTGAGGTTCTAGAATTCATCAGAGCCTGAAGACTCTGCAAGCTTAGTGTTCAGTCATTCCATCCAATGGAGTTATATAAGTTAGGGTTCTTCAGTTAATTGGAAGGAAATATTGACACATTTTATGCCCCTTATGGTCCTTGAGGCCAACTTCTTACTGTCTTCATTAATTTGTATTCTTGAGAAACTATATGACTGCATGAATACATGAATCTACTTATGTTATTTTGTTCTGATTTCTTCTATTTGATTAGCTCAACATGTTTCCTTCTCAACTATTAAGCCACATCTTGTCCTTGTAATTACTTCTGCTTGAGCATCAGTAAATTTGAAGTAGACCTTATGCTAACATGCTCTTTTTATGGCTTTTGGGTAGGGCTAGAGTTGCATCAAAGCTGCTTGTGTCCTAACTAGCTTGTGATTTTCAGAAATAAATGTGTAATCATCCTGAAGAGAAAATAACAAGAGGAAAAGAAGGGAGGATATCATTAAGAATCTGCGGACACCGTTGTTGGGAGAAAGGAAAAAATGTTAAGCAAGATTAATAATTTTATACAATTTTTTCCGATTTAATTTGCTCAAGCATCTTGACAACCTCAGCCATAGTAGGTCTCTTGGAAGGTTCTGATTCAAGGCACATTAATGCAATACCTAATACATTGTTAATCTCATTGATTGGACAACCCTCTAAGCTACCATCAAGTACGTACTCTTCTCTCTTGTCTTCAACAACTGCTTTGACTTGTTGCAACATTGACAAAATACATTAGTAAAAATGACATTTAAGACAATGATTAATGATGCTCTACTATCATTAAGCATTCATGATTTTTCATATCTTAGTTTCGTACCAATATGACTCAAAATGATTATGAAGTTAATGTTTGGCAATTGATGTAAAAAACTGATGCACTTTATTGGTAGGGGTTTAACACAAACAAATAAAAAAAATCATTTTTATTCAATTTTGACATTGAATGCGGTCAAATTTAGTTAGAATAAATTTGATTCCTTTTTTCTTACCTTTTTTTAATAAATTTTTCTTGGTAAGAGTCTTTTCTCAGTGTGTATACACAATTCTAATAAAAGTAGCAAAACTTTGTTCTGACTATATTACTTCTAGGCCTCAAAGAGGTATCTGCTTTCTACAGTGAACCACAAAACATGAGCAATTCTTTGGTATTTTTCACTCTTACATTGTTTTGAGTTGTGGAATTAATAAGAAACGTAGGTTCAAATTATATTCATTACATACCCATGCCACAAGCTTAGTTCCTTTCTCTAGAAATTCTTCTTCCATCGGTTTCTTTCCTGTTAAATGTTCTAGCAGAACAACTCCAAAACTGTAAACATCACCTTTTGCTGTAGCTCTGCCAGTGTCGAAATATTTTCAAGTAAAACATATATAATCTATCAGGTAACCAAGCAAAAGAACTAGAGAGACGAGACTTTTTGTCTGTTGAGTGCATTTTATCAGGAGCTAAGTATCCCTGCTACAAATGTTGAAACATGAGTCTTTTCAGGTTCCATCAATGTGGCGGGTCCAAAATCAGACACTCGAGCCTCCATGTTATGATCCAGCAAGATGTTCTTGACTTAATATCTCTATGGATTACGTGGGGTATGCAGTCTTGATGAAGGTATGTTATTCCTCTTGCAGCACCTACTGCTATTTTGTATCTGGATGGCCAATCCAAATGCTTCTTGTTTAATGATCTTCCTGCATTAATGTAAAGATCAAACATGAAAAGGTAATGTAAAAGCAAATTTGTTGACTTCAATTGTATGGTTTTGATCTCCAATTAGATTACTACTCAGATTTTTTTCCTAGCATTTGCATAACCACTATCTCACATTACTTGGTTAGGGAGGGTTACTAGAAAATATATGCAGGCCTGCTTCTTAAACTTGTATAATCATATCATGTGTCAGAATGAGTAATTACAATTGGTATCATTACCGTGTCCTATGCAGTATTTATGCTGAAAATTAAAGAAAAAAAATTATTTTGTTATGGAGTTGTATATATGCATACCATGCAAGAATGTATCCAAATTTCCATTAGGCATGAGCTCATAGATTAGAAGGTTATAGTGAGGGGCAGTGTAATATCCATGAAGAGTAACAATATTCCGATGCTTGATGTCTACCATTGTATAAAACTCTCTCTGCAGTTCCTCTGTTTAGTCCTTTCACGGCAAAGGCTATAGAGTCATTTACCGTCAATCGATAAACTGTTCCTATAATGTCTTCGTTGCTCAACTTGAGAGTCTTCTTCAGTAGTGCATTGGATGTGAGAGATTGTATCAATGGAGAACCTGAACATCATCATTTTTCCTCCTATATATATCAAATTAGCAAATCTTCCAAGAAGCCAAATTAAAGAAAATGATGATACCTGAGAAGCCATCTGCATGAATGAAGTGTTTCCTTTTCCTTCTCCTGTAAAGGAGGACTGAAATAATAATCTTTGATATTGACAAAAACAATGAAGCAAATTGTGATATAGAATGCTAGTGAGATGAGAATTAATTGATGATGATATCAGTAACTACAGCCAACTGGATCCAACCAGTCCCTGATTAAAAATGTTGAAGCATGGTTAAATAGAAATGTTGTGATTATGGAACTTTTTTAATAAACGCAAGACAGAGGTAAGTGAGAGAAGGCGCTGGTGGGATTGGCACAACATAAAGGACTGGCAATTATATATAAAAAAATGGGTAGTTGTACAAATTTTTCTAAATTTAAATTTAATTACCTTTTGTCAAAATTGATACAAACACTCCCTATCGTTAGTGGTCAACGGTTAAAATTAAAGGTTGACTTTCTTTTCCATGAAAAGGTATATATATTCTATAATTTATTATTTAGTTATTTTATTTATTTAATAAAAAATTAATTAAAAAATATTTTTTCTTCAATTAAATTTATTTAGAGATATTATCATTTTCCCTCTATAGTTTAAAGTATTTTCCGTTTTTCACCCTATAATTCCTTTTTTTTTCTCTTTTACCCTTCTAATTTATAAAAATCTCTAAAATACCCCTTTCCGTTATGTTTCTGTTTAAAATTAATAGTCGGCCATCAAATCTTCAAGGGTAGAATAGTAATTTCATAAAATAAAATTAATAATCAATTTTAAAATAAAAAATCATTTAAAAAAATAAAAGTCTTAATTAAAAAAATATATATATCTTTTCTTCTCTAACCCACCCCTTCTCTCGCTTTTCTTACTCACTCTCTTCTCTCTCTATTTTCTTTCTCACCCGATCTCTTCTCCATTCTCCTTCCTTACTCTCTCTCTTCTCTCTCTATCTCTCTCTCTCTTCATCTTCTTCTTATTTAAGAGTGCGTTTGGTGCGTGGGATTAAATTGGACTATTTTTATGGGATTGGATTGGATTGAATTGAATATGATTGGATTGGACTAATTAGTACTATCATGTGTTTGGTGCAGTACAAATTGGACTAAAAATAGTACTATTTCTTGTTTGGTGTAGTATGATATTGGACAAAAAAAAATATTGTGTTTTATGTTTTATACAGTGTGAGATTGGTTAATTTAAAATTAGATTAAATTAATTTTAAAAAATTATTTTAAATAATTCATTCGGGATTTAGAGGAGGGGAACACTACTCGAACTCACAACCTCGAGGTGTAAGTGTGATGAGTATGTCACTGGCTCAACCTTATATTGTCACATTTATATTTTTATTAATATTAAAAAATATATTTTTTAATAATATTTTAATATAATATTTTAAATATACAAATTTAAAAAAATTAGAAAAACTTTAATTTAGTCCCAACTTTTTGATGAAACATTACGTTTTTACTTACATTTTCTTTTTTAGTTCATGTGATCCTTAATGTTTTCTAAATAGATCAAATTGGTCATTCTGACTAACTTTTTGATGGTCAACCATCATAAAATTATCTAAAAGACAGTTTTTCTATTAAAGAATTCAATTAATAGAATTATAATTTTACCTTCTAATTAAAATATAATAAAAATAATTAAATATAAAAATTAATAAAATAATATTAAACTAAATTTTAAACATATAAAACCTATTAAAAAAAAATACAAATTAAGTTATTTTATTAAAAAAATTAACGTTTAAAAAATTAATGAATAAAATTAAAAAATCAAGAATTGAAAAAAATTAATAAAATGTATTTAAATTAAATTATTTTATTAGAAAAATTAACATTTAAAAAATTAAAGAATAAAATTTAATTCCCAATTTAATTAATTAATTAATTTTATTTTAGTTTTTCCACAATTTTTAAATTTTAATTGTTTTATTTTTTAAATGTTAATTTTTCTAATTACATAATTCAATTTGAATATTTTTTAATAGGTTTTATATTTTTAAGTTTTTATAATTTAATTTAATATTATTTTATTCCTTTTTATATTTATTTATTTATATTATATTTTAATTGGTAGGTAAAATTGTAATTCTATTACTTTTTCAAGGGTAAAACTGTCAAATAGTGATATTTTTTTTTTTGAAGGGACAAATAGTGATAGTTGACCGTCAAATAATTGGTCAAATGACCAATTTGATTTATTTAGGAAACGTGAGGAATCACGCGAACAAAAAAAGGAAACGTAAGTAAAAAAAATGATGTTTCATCAAACATTAGATACTAAATTAAAGTTCCTCTAACAAAATAAAGAAGCTTTGGACAATTTTATCCCGCCTCACCAACTTAAAAAAAGTTGGATGGGATTGGATTTCTCCAGTCCCATCCAACAACCAATTATGGGATTAGACTGGGAATAATCTAATTCCAGTCCAATCTCATGCTCCATATAAATCATGAGAGTGTTTTTTGTGGTATGGTGATGAAAATGGGGAGCCAATCCTTTAAGGTTTTCGAGTGTGGGGTGGGGGCGGGCTAGGGCTAGGTTGGATGTGTTGGTTGTGTGGTGTTTGATGATTCGAGTGAGTGAAAAAGAAGAAGAACGTGTTTGGTGGGTTTATGTGTATGTGAAGAGTTTGTTTTGAGAGTTTTAGTAGGTGCATGTGTGGTTTTAATATATATATATATATATATTAAATTTTATTATCAGACCAGAAGTCTTAATTATATATGTGATTTTTAGATCAGAAGTTCTAATTTATTTTTATTATACCGATATTTCGAATTTGTTTTATCAGATCAGAAGTTTTGATTTTATATTTGATTTTTAGACCTGAAATTCTAATTCACTTTTGATTATGATATAATATATTACTATTTCAAATTTTATTTTATCATACCAGAAGTTATGATTTTATATGTGATTTCAGATATAAAAGCTTGACATAGCAAAACTCAAGAATTTGCTGTTTGATGCACTCACAATAGATGAAGACAATTATTTATTCTGGATTATTGATGCTGAGTTAAAATTGAAATCTGAATGCCTTTATTATACAATAGAATAAGGAAACGAGGTCATTTGAGCAAGACAAATCTACCGCTATGGTGATTCTTCACCGTCATTTAATCCGAGATTTAAAGGTCCAATATCTTACTACTACAGAACCAGAAATTCTACGGCGAGAGCTAAAAGACCGATATAACCACCAGTCGGCCGTAACCCTTCCTAATGTCAAGTACGAATGGAAACATTTGAGGTTTCGGGATTATAAATTAGTTTTGAAATATAATTATGCTATGTTTCAAATTACTACAAGATTAAAATTATGTGGTGAAGATATATCTGATAAGGACATGCTGGAGAAATCATTTACCACTTTCCATACCTCAAATATTTTACTACAGCAACAATACCGAAAACGCAGATTTATAAAATATTCACAATTAGTTGTGTCTCCTTGTTGCAGAAAAAAAATAATGAACTTCTACTAAAAGTTCATGAATCACGCTCAACCGATTTTAATGCATTTCTAGAAGTGAATGCTAGCTGTATTATAAATTATCAACGTGGTTATAGTTAGTGGTTTTAACCATAGTCGTGGAAGTGGTTTTGACTATGGTCGCGGTCATGGTCATAATCGCGGTCGTGGGCGTGGAAATGAACGTGATTATTTTGGACTTGGTGGTTATCAATTTTCAGGCTACCAAAATTTTAAAAACACTCCCCAAAAGTGGAATGTTTATGAGGCAAAATAAAATAAAGGTAAGGTTACTCAACATGGACCTATTAGAAGTGATAGGGTTTGTTTTACGTGTGGCAGTGATGATTACTGGTCACACACATGTCGAGCACCAAAACACTCAGTGATCTTTATTAGGCATCATTAAAGGAAGAAGAAAAAGGAAAAAAAGTTGAGAAAAATTTTATTGATGATTCTGATCCAGTTGATATTACCCATCTTGATGTTTTAGATTTCTTTGAAGACCCAAAAGAAAACATTGACCATTTAATTGGTGATGGAAATGTCCATAGCTTTTATTATCTTTTTGTAATCCTGTGATATATATTTTTTAACTTCTATGAAAAATATTTTGTGTGATCATATTCTTAGTTTATTTTCTTAATTATATTTGTATAATATGCATTTTATTTTTCTTTATGAAAGAATATGAATCTAAACAAATAGCAGCAAATGAATCGTCAGTTGCATGCCAGAAGTATGACAGACTACTTATTTCAAAAGATACAGTTTGTACTAGCCAAAATCTGTCAGGCCCAAAATATAAGCGAGGATCCAGCCCAAAAGCCCAAAGTATGTTTTAAAGACCAGGCCCAGAGTCAAAGAGTGGTATGACATCCAGGTAGTACAACATATATTCGATGTACGACATCCATGTAGTACGACAGATACTCGATACCTCACACATCCAAGTAGCAACAAAGGAAATAGCTCAGTATCCACATTTGAGAGAACCCCTACGTCGCACGACATACTCATCTCAGATCAATGTCCAATCGACATGTCGCACGACATATGATAGTAGTTGTCTGTTCAATTGTCAAACCTATATGTCGTACGACATAGAATCTCCTTGGTTCTGTGGGAAACCAAATCATGATCTAATTCAAAGACGGTCCTACAAAACCATGATTACCATCTATAACGGCCATATCAAGGGAAGCATCCACAAAACCATTTGATTGAGGACAACACAGAGAGGTAATGATGAAGTCCCTCAACGGGCAGAAGATAATCCCCCTATAAATAAAGGATAAATCTCCAAAGGAAAGGAACCGAAAAACTAAGATCTTAAAGCTATTTACATTCAGACAACACCCTCCGGCCATTGTTCATCTTCTCCGATAAACCTTCTGATTGTACCTCGATCAGCCGATCTTACATCTCCTTTGACCAAGGAGACCTCAATCGCCAAGATAACAGGAAATATTACTCACTCATATCCATTTACGAGCATTACATACTTATTAGCATTCGCTAACTTGACCGTCGGAGTGACTTTGGCCGGCACCACCCCGGTGTCCCAGACGTCCTGCGGGTCACGTGCGTTCTATCTTTGCAGGTTGTAGTGCCCCGTGTCCACGAGCGATTTTTGAGGACTACAATTTGGCGCCCACTGTGGGGCATGGCAATCTCTGAACGAGCGAAGGTAGAGCCCAACAAATCCCACCATGTCATCCGACGATTTTCATCACGACGCAATGGAGGTTAGGGTACAACTCCTCATATCCCAGATGCAAGAAAACACCCAAAGGCTCCAAGCGCTCGAACATGAGAACCAACGAGTGTTGGCAGAGAACCAAGAATTGCAAAATAGGATCAATTCCCTCACCATCGTACGACCGTTTGGAGACGCTTCAACGTCCCAGCCTGTGCCATTCGATCAAGCCACCCACACTACTTACTACGCGCCAATCCGCCCAGACGAACAAGGTACCACGTCAAGAGACCTCGATCCAATCCACGTAGGCTCGGAGCCTAACATTCGAGCCATGGACGGATCGCACATTGTCGCACGACATACGGCGGACAACCCATTGAACAGGACAGGAAGGCATCGATCAGACGACATGGCAAGAGCTACACAAGAGGTACCACCTATCTCCACCCCCAATGGCAACGTCGGTTCAACCCAACCAACCATCCTGCTACAGGGAACGCCATCTGGTCCTTCGTATTCGGCGCCGTCAAACCCAAACCTGGTAAATATTAAACCAACGTTGGCTAACCGTGACTTAGCACGAAGGGTCGCAGAGATGGAAGCACTCATCCAACGCATTCCGGGAATGCCCACTCCTATAAAGAAAAGTACAGCCAATAGTTTTGTCGACTCTCCCTTCGTCGACGTAATAGCATTGGTGGAGATACCAAGAAAGTTCAACTTCCCCGGTATGAAGCAGTATCGACAACGAATGTTCACTGCCGCCATCCCACGAGACATAAGGGAAGCATGCATGTGCAAAGGTTTCGGCTCGAGCCTAGTAGGACCTGCCCTACAATGGTACACCAACCTTCCCAATGTTTCCATCAACTCTTTCGCTCAACTCACTAACACCTTCGTAGAGCAGTTCGCTAGCAGCCGGAAGTTAGAGAAACAATCCGACGACCTCTACACAATCAGCCAAAGGAGGGGTGAACGCCTACGTGACTTTGTAAGTCGTTTCAACAATGAAAAGGTTTACATCCTTCATTGCAACCAAGCGACAGCCATATCAGCCTTCCGCAAGGGTTTACTCTATTTTTTCGATCTATACAAGGAGCTCACTAAGTACCCTTGTAAAACCATAGAAGACGTCCTAGCCAAAGCATGGGCACAAATAAAGTGGGAAGAAGACAAAGTGAACTATAAACCTAATAGAGCAAATAGCAGAGAAGACAGGTCGAGTAGGAGGGTCGAACAACGAATTAACAACAGACGTATCGAGCCATACCCGACAACACCCCGAAGGGACGGCCGAATAAGATACGAGCGCCTGTGCGACGACAGACCGACAAGACCGTTCGTCCAGCCAAAGAACGTAATGCCATAATATAATTTGAACATCAGACCAGCAGAGGTAGTCACCGTCCTTAAAGGAATGGGTAGATCAATTCGGTGGCCAGACAAGATGATAAGCCTGCCGGATCAGAGAGACAACTCTAAGTGGTACGAGTTTCATGGCGACCACGGCCATCGAACAGAGCATTGCGTTGCACTACGACTAGAAGTGGCAGAGCTACTTAAGAAGGGCCACCTCAAGGAATTTCTGACTGACAAAGGTAAACAAACCTTTTTGAATAAGGATAGGTCGCGCGACATTGCTTCAATTCCACCACCAGAACCTCCCAAACACGAGAGAACTATGAACGTCATCTCTGACGGATCCGAAGTAAATGGAGTCACTTACTCAGAAGCAAAGCGTCACTCACGGCAAGCCGATCGTACGGAAGTCCGACAAACTCATACAACGGACCCGACTTACAATTATCCGATCAGTTTTAGGAGCGATGAGCATACAGACCTACTCAACCCCCACCACGACGTGCTAGTCATCTCATTAACAGTAGCCAACTATTTGACCAAGCGGATCCTAGTGGATAATAGAAGCTCAACAAATGTACTCTTCCTTAGCGCACTAAGAGAAATATATATTGACGAGTGTAACATCGTACGTCGCTCGACCATCCTGGTAGGATTTAGTGGAGAACATAAGAACCCCATAGGGGAAATCGTCCTTCCCGTCTACGCGGAAGGTATCAACTTGAACACACGCTTCCTCATCCTGGACTGCCCGTCGTCCTACAACATAATCATGGGTCGCCCATAGATTCATGAGATGAGAGCTGTCCCCTTAACATATCATCAGATCATCCGTTTTCCTACCAGATGGGGAGTTTACAAGATCCGAGGGCAGCAGAGGACCTCGCGTGACTGCTACCAGAACACTCTAGCAAATCAATATCATAAAAGCAAGATTACTATCAACAGTGGTTGCATGACCCGCATTCAAGGTCAAGGACCACGACATGCATTCAAGGTCATTATGAAACGAACAATGGTCGCACGACCCGCATTCAAGGTCAAGGACCACGACCTGCATTCAATGTCATTATGAAACAAACTAGTGGTCACACTACCTGCATTCAAGCTCATGTGTCATGATGTACAAGATCAGTTACCCCTTCTCTGTCATACGACAACACACTATTTAACAAACCATTCATTCTATTAAAGACAAAATTATAGTTCCAAAAGCACACATGGGCAAAAATATTTTAACATATAGAAAAAAAATTCAAAATTTTACAAACCCCTATGGGGCAACATCTTCGTGCTCTCGCTCGACTTCAGCTAACGGACCGTCGCTCGACTGAGCAGGCAAAGCTATAATGGCCGCACCCTCAAGGGCCGGTTCGACACGATTTTCTTCATTGGCCTTCGTCTCGACCAGCTAGCTCTTCTCTTTAGCCTTATTTTCGTCATCCTCCTCCTCGTCATCTGGGCGGGTCAGCTCATCGTGATCGGCGATCCATTTGTCTACCTCCCATTCGGCTGCACGACCTTCCTTATATTATCGCATCAGATCAGCTTGCGTCTTGACTACAGCGTTGAGCACGTCATCTTCAACTCAGTTATACATGGCGTCGTACTCCGACTCCTTAACCTTAAGCTGAGCACCCAGCAGGTCGACCTTATGCGGCAAGGGTCTGAGTTTATTTACTTCTGATTTTAGACGTTCAAGCTCAATGGTCGCCTCCGTCGCATGACGACAAGCTTCCTCAGTTGTTTTCTTGGCCTCTATGTTCGAAGCCCTCAACTTCTCCACTTTAACCCTGAGGCCTTGGTTGCTCGACTTAAGCTCCCTCGCCTTCCTCAAAGCCGAAGCAAGCTCCTGCTTTGGCATATATCTGAAATTAGAGAGCCTACAGAAAGGAAACTCGTCTTCAAGCCCCAATATTAAAGTATTAGAATATTAAAATATTACAGACGTACGACTTACTTGAAATTGGTGACTGAGGCTCCAATCAAACCCTTGCGACAAGCCCATCTCCTTAAACCTGCTCTCATCTTCAGGGAGCAGCAGTCGCTCGACTTGGGCCATAATAGGCCCACAGTCGGAGTAAGCTGAGGCATCTTGTGGGAATACAAGGTCGACCGGCGCCTCACTGCCTGCGGCCGAATCATCCCTTCTCTGCTTCCTTCCACATAGCCCATGTCGAGCGACTCTTTTCCTCTACTGGGCTGAGGAGGAGGTGATGGTGGAGTTGCCATCAGCTCAACATGGTCATTTGACTTGACCTTCTTCTTTCCCTTCCTCTTCTCTTTCAGTGTCCTCATGTCTTCATCAGCGTCAGGAGCAGCAAACCTCCAGCCATCAAGTCAACTGCAAAGCGTCGCTCGACGTAGGATATAGGTGTCAGAAACCTTGTGCCGTATAGTCGCTCGACACAATGCCTTACTCTGACAAACTCCACTAAACTTTTGAAAGCTAGGTAAGGTGTACCTGGCTCGTTGATTATTGAGAACTTCCACAAGCGGCTCGGTCTCAAGTTCTCTTCAGCCAAGATCCTCTTCTAGCTCCTCTCTTTCACGTCGTACGACAGAATCTTCGTTGTACGCGTTGCACACGTCAACCCAACTACAGCTTGAGGAGCTCCCGTGTTCACTGCAATATAAGAAGACAAAAAGTTAGTACAATACGGCAAAAAGAATAATGTCGAATGACACGACACGACAAAATTAATGACCCACCAGCCTTAAACCAAATCGTACGAACAACCGTATCCCCTACAGGCGACTCGACAAGAAGGCCCTTCGCGAAGAAATACCCATCCTTCCACGACCTGTCATTCATGGTCAGCTCCGTGATGAGATGCTTTCTGTTAGCTCGAAGGTTCAAGTTGTAACGACCATTCTCGGTGTTGTGCTCCCTCATCGAGTACGTGTAGAAAAGGTCAGGCAACTCAAAAACTATGCCTTCCATCATGCACAGCAATTCTAGCCCCAACAGGATCCTCCAACTGTTGGGCATAAGTTGCCCTGGGGCAAGCGCGAAGTGATCCAGTACCTTCCTCGATAGTCCAACCACCGGTAATCTGAAACCAACCCTCTGAAATATGAGTTCATAGCAAGTCCATCCGAGGATATCCCAATCCGGTCACTCCTCCTTGAAGGGCACCCTTAGTGCGACGCCATTAGGTATGCCATAGCTATACCTTATATGCGTAAGATCTTCTTCCTTCAACACGCTAGCAGGGTTAACCAAAAGTAAACCCAGCGGTCTACTTGGTCCGATGGGACAAGGACCAATCGCCTCCTTAGGTGGCTCGACGAGAGGGATCCCCTCACGTATATCCTCCATAACACTCGACGTACCCTCATAACTAGAGACAGTCACAAGGTCGTACGACGCTAATGTTACCTCATCATTGTTGGCCCTTGACTCACCCCACGAGTCGGACAACAGGTCGACAGGATCATCATATCCTCGCCTCGACGTACTAGGAGTGTTCTCGTCTCCTCTACTCGACATCTCACTTACAAGTTAAGTGTAGTAGGGAAGGTTAGTAGTCAAATCTAACTAAGGGTCCTACATGCCCTACATCGGTTCCTAGATTGTTGGCATAAAACCTAAAAAGTCGTAGCGACACACACTCTTCAGTCGTTGTCGTACGACGTATGAACCACAAACAGTTTCTACCAAATCCTAAGTTGCTATTTTCGATCAAACACTAACATTTTTGGAATTTCCTAAAAACCTACTCGAAAGAACACGCAAAAACACCAAGAAACCAAAACATGAATATAGGAAATCAAAATAGCAAGAAACCAGAAAAACTTACCAATAAAGTAAGAGTGACCAAATGCTTCGCCAGAATGGACGCGAAATGGACAAAAACAAACAGCAACGATGCCGGAAAAAGCTTGCGCAGGCGACTGATTTTTTAGAGAGAAAAAGAAAGAGAGAGAGAGAGAGAGAGAGAGAGAGAGAGAGAGAGAGAGAGAGAGAGAGAAAGCAAAAATTGAAAATAGGAGAGAAAGGGAAAAGGCGGCAATAAAAAGCTAACCATACGCTGACGTGTTAGTTTTCTATTTGGACACACACCCCCATAACCATCATTACTTATCACTCGTGTACATTTCCCATAAAACCGCAATTACTATGGCACAGATATCGAAGAGCCATTAAAAGACCAACCACACTGCCTTGAACTCTACATCGTCGTACGACCACATCAAGTCACAAGAATTGTGAGGAACTCTCGAATCAACCCAACTGATCGTGCGACATAAAGAAACTCTACATATAGATCCTTGTGTCGTACGACGAAAGGCAATACAAACCCATTGACTTTTTCCCTAAAGTACAAGGCGTTTGGGGGCAAACTGTAGTAGTCCAAAATCTGTCAGGCCCAAAATATAAGCGAGGATCCAGCCCAGAAACCTAAAGTATGTTTTAAAGACCAGGCCCTAGAGTCAAAGAGTGGTATGACATCCAGGTAGTACGATATATGTTCGATGTACGACATCCATGTAGTACGACAGACACTCGATACCCCACACATCCAAGTAGCAACAAAGGAAATAACTCAGTATCCACATTTGAGAGAACCCCTACGTCGCACGACATACTCATCTCAGATCAATGTCCAATCGACATGTCGCACGACATATGATAGTAGTTGTCTGTTTAATTGTCAAACCTATATATCGTAAGACATAGAATCTCCTTGGTTCTGTGGGAAACCAAATCATGATCTAATTCAAAGACGGTCCTACAAAACCATGATTACCATCTATAACGGCCATATCAAGGGAAGCATCCACAAAACCACTTGATTGAGGACAACACAGAGAGGTAATGATGAAGTCCCTCAACGGGCAGAAGATCATCCCTCTATAAATAAAGGATAAATCTCCAAAGGAAAGGGATCGAAAAACTGAGATCTTAGAGCTATCTACATTCAGACAACACCCTCCTGGCCATTATTCATCTTCTCCGATAAACCTTCCGATTGTACCTCGATTAGCCGATCTTACATCTCCTTCGACCAAGGAGACCTCAATCGCTAAGATAACAGGAAGTATTACTCACTCATCTCCATTTACGAGCATTACATACTTATTAGCATTCGCTAACTTAATCGTCGGAGTAACTTTGGCCGGCACCACCCCGGTGTCCCAGACGTCCTACGGGTCACTGTGCGTTCTATCTTTATAGGTTGTAGTGCCTTATGTCCTGATACGCCTTTTTGTTACCCGCAAGTATACGGGGTCGGCACAAGTAATAAAATGATGAGTAAATTATCGTCTCCACAGGGATATTTAGGCGTTGAGTACTAAAATTAACCAAGCCTATTTCTATTTGGATAATCGAAATGTTTAAAAGAATGAATTAAAAGATAACAATATAAAAACATAAAAGTAAAACAAACAACCATTATGAGAGATTAGTTAGGGTATTTGAATTCACCTATTCCATCCAATTGAATTCCATGAAAGCACATTGTTGAGGTTTAACTATGCATGATGATGACCGTGTTCATCTAATTTATCCAAAGTCCCCTCTCGAGGTAAATCGGACCTATTCCGCACACACTAATATCCTATCTCTCGATGGTATATTCAAGTGCATGGAAATGCATTAGTCACAATAAACACTCTATGTGATCACACAAGCAAATTAGTATATCTCTATCCAATTCTACTTGTGGTGGACATTATATCGAGCACGTGGTGGGCGTCTCCTCTCGGTACATAACACACCACCAATTTATCATCTAAATGTAGGCCTTCACATTCAAAGAATTAAGCACAATAATACCACTCAACAACACAATAATCAACCGCAACAAATTATACAATCAATTTATTCAATCATCATATAGTAAGATCCATCAAAACCCCAACTTACTAGTTTAGCTCATAATCAACATTTACAATTAATTAAACTAAATTAAATTAACTAAAACAATTAAAATAAAGCGAGACAGATTCAATGGAGGATAATGCGAGGTGGTCACACGGTTCCAATCGCGGAAATGGAAAACATATTGATTATTATTAAGCACATAATATCATGAAATAAATCACATAATATATTCATAAACAATAAAATCCAAATCCGTTCACGGTTCCGAAAATCACCTAACAATAGTTCTAACAACTCAAAATCATAAATGAACAATCAAAGGAAGATTAATGAGATGAAATACAACCCATCGAAGCTCTCAAGACTCGAAGTCCCGCTTTGGTCTGGCTTGAACTTCTCCGCTTTCGATCTTCGTCTTCCTCGATGAACACTCACGATCTAGAGATGTTGTGATGATTTGTGATGGTTGGGATGTGTTTGGGAGGAGCAAGGAGGGTGGAGATCACCCTTGGAGCAGCTTGAAGGCTGCTGGAACTGACTGCCACGAGCTCTCTCTCCCTTGCCCAGCTGCTGCAACGTTTCTTCTTATAGCAGCCCATTAGGGCTGCGTTTTTCTTCACCGCGACTTGTGGTCGCGGTGGCTTGGTCGCGACCTGCACTGGACTGCTGGGAGCTGCTAGATCGCGAGCTGCACCTCGAGGAGCACAGGTCGCGCTCAAGCTCGCCTTGCCCACTGCCACCTTTTCTTCTCCATCGCGAGCTGCACCGCGAGATGCTGTGGTTGCGGCTATCCTCGCGCTGCTCACTGCTGAGCTGGTTCATCATCACCGCGAGGTGGAGGACGCGAGCACAGGTCGGGGTCGAGCTCGCGCAGCTCACTGGTTTGGGTCTGGTTCGTCTTCAACGCGAGCGAGGGCGCGAGGGGAAGTGCTGGTCGCGCTGCATGGTTTTTTAATTTTTTTTTTTCTTTCTTAACCAAAACGACGTCGTTTTGGACCAATGCTTTGGTCCAAAACAGCGTCATTCCACTAAACTCAAATTCCTTAGGTGCAAAATGCATCGTTTCACTTAAGTTTGGTGGAACTTCCTAAAATTACAGTTTTGGCCCAGAACTTTGCTATTCTTTCATAGATGTCGTTCCCAATGTTACTGAAATTACACATTTTCCCTAAAAATATATAAAATCATCACTTAGGTCCCTAAACCTGCACACTCAAGGAAAACATATGAAAATATATGAAAATAAATGACCGATCAAATACCCCCAAACTTATCTTTTGCTTGTCCTCAAGCAAATCGAAACACACCACGATTAAAAATAAAGACAAAAATTACTAAAACTAAAATAAAAAACGAACTAAGCTATATCCATTTTCGTAGGATGCAACGATGGCACTTAGCACGTACCACAAGCCTTTAAACCCATAGGTGGCCCTAGTGAACGAGTTATAGTCTCGTGAGGGTTTACAAGCTACGATACCCACAAACGTCCTAAGCTAACCACATACATAGCTCAACATCAAATTAAATATATACACAAATGCAAAGGTATAAGAATAGCACAAAATCAGAAATCCAAAATGCTGTCAATAAGTCTAATACACCATATATCATACAGGATACTGACATGCAACGCATTTATAATCGTGACACCTTCCATATCAATAAGCTACTGATATAATTCGCCTCGACTCTAGTCTCACAAGTTTTCACTCAATAGCACTCAGAACCTAGGCAATCACACTTTCAACTGCATACGACTGGAATTTATGAGCAAATAATTTCGAAATATGTCGTATGCATCAATAATTAGAAAGAACGCACAGATTAAGCAAAGGACCTCATGAAAGATATCAAATGTTAAGAACGGAAAAATCAATATACATACATGTCAAATATTACAATTAAGCTTCCTAAGGAGATCAACAGGTTTTTTTCAGGTTGTAATGGAGCTTTAGGGTGATTGGCTTAAAAAGGACGGAAATCAGGCTCAACTCACTTGGAAACCTATTGAGAGACTTCATAAAATTTTCAATTTGTACATTTTCTCTCACGACCACCAAATTCATTCAACTTGTATTCCCAATCTTTTTCTCACATTTCTCCTTCAACCCCTTTTCAATTTATACTTTGTGCATTTCACTCATTTTTCTCATTTTAGCCAACTCTTTTTATTTTATTCATTATTTTTAATGTTGGCTATTCTCTTTTTTTCTGCACATTTCCCACATCCATATCATCTCTTCTACTCCACTCCTTCTTCCTCACTCAACACTTACACATTTTTCTTTTAATTGCCTCTAGTTTCCAAGCGTCAAAGGTAACGTCTTACAATTTCGGCTAGGATTTTTGGACATGTAGGTCATACAATAAAAGGCTAATATGCGAGTGTTTGGCCGCGAATGGGATAAGGAGCACACAATTTAAGGATAGGAAATCAAGCTATTTAGGAATTCACACACAATGCCTGGATCATATCTCCAAAATCTACTCAATTGAACATTCAGCACAAACATACAATATTCTTATTATGCAGTTCATTAACATCCAATGCAAACCTATAGAGATCAATCTAATGACAATAAAGCTCAAGAAAGTGTTTAAGAGTAGAAACAAGAATTCCCTCAGAATAAATACACAATAATCTCAAAATCTCACTAAGGGTAGTCTCCACTATTAATCAGAGCTATTAATTGAAAGTTGTCACATATTACAATGCAAAGACGTCAGACCTATATGTTTAGATGCAAAGACACTACTGGCATTATTCCAAATAACAACTTTGTACACTCAAATAACCTAAGTATTTACATATTATTACTCAATTATCTGTAAAGCATGCATATGATTTCGCTATCCTAACACAAACACAACAAAATACGAAAATACAATAAAAGACTCGAAAACTGATGTACGTGGCATTGTTATACCTAAGTCTTCCAAACGCATTGCGTATAAGGAAAGTCTAGGTTTCCAGCCTATATACACTAACAAGACACAAAAACACAAAAACACCAAACAATACCCCCAAACTTAAAATAAACATTGTCCTCAATGTTTTACACCTTACATACAAAGAAAAGGGGCTTATAAAGAAATAAAAAACTAAAAAAAACTAGAAATAAAAACTAAAAACAATCAAACTCGACATAAAAACAAAAACGCACAAAACAAATGAACACATAACAACAGTCCTAATATCCACAACTAACAACCCTAGATATCCACAACTAACAAATCTAAATAGACACAAAAACAAACAAAAACAAAATCAAAGAAATCAAACACTTCAATAATATGTACATCCAACCAACTTCCCCCGAACTTCAAAATTTTCAACACAAGGCACAACACTTCAAAAGATTCATGGGAAATAGTTACGAAACACTAAAAAGAAATTAAATGAAAAAGAATCAAAATAAAATAAAATAATGTACAAATTTTACCTCATCGCTTTAGCTTTCGCCCACCTGCCCCATAATTGGTATCTCCTCATTAGCTTATCGCACCATCCTAACCAAATGACTGGAAGAGAAGACGATTCTCCCAGCACTGGATACCTCAAATGCGAAGGTATCTCTTTACGGCCCAAGTGCAGTGGCTTCTCAAAAGAAGGAGGCGGTTTGGGCTTCCCTTTCTCCGAGGTCTACAGAAACGTATGGATCTTGGTGGCTTTCTTCTTTCGCAGTGGCGCTGTGGACTAGACATAACTCAAGTGGATCTGGAAGGGTAGATGTATCATCTTCATGCAACAAACTCTTACTCCCTTCCATCTCTACTTGATCAACCCAAATCTGATGCTCAATTTGCTCTTCGATTTCCACGGCCGTTTCATTGCATTGCATCATAGGATATGGTTCGTGCTCTTGCCATTGGATCTCTGTAGCTAATTGATTGATTTGAATCTCCAAGCTTTGGGTAGCAACTTGAGTATATTGAGCAACTTGGTCAAGTTTAGCTTCCAGCTTCTTCAGGGCCTCATCTTGGGAATCCATTCTTTCATCCAGTTTAGACATGAATTTAATAATCGTGTATTCCAAAGCTGCATCTTTTTCCTGCTGTTCCTGGATTTCCATCTTTTTCACGTAATCGACAAGCATGTTTTCCAGTCTTGACCCATTTTCTTATTGGTTGCTCCATGAATAGCTAGCATGATTGCTCCACCCAAGATTGTACGGACTCATGTAGGGGTTGTTCTGCTGATAATGTACATAGCCCTCGTACTGCATTTGCTTAGAATGGCTCTCAGCAAATGGATTGCCCACCTGACAATCAGTACTCACATGTGGCCCCCCACATAAGAAACAACCCAAAGGTGCTTCGTAGTCTTTAGCCGCTACTTCCTCGGTAAGCTCCTGCGCCTCATACCAAGGATACATATCCTCCATAGAAAACAAAAAAAAAATCAAAATTAAAAAGAATAAAAAATAAAATATATACAAATCCAAATTAGCTATAAACTTAATCGGTATTAATATCAACACAACTAAAATATCCCCAGCAACGGCGTTAAAAACTTGATACGCCCTTTTGTTACCCGCAAGTATACGGGGTCGGCACAAGTAATAAAATGATGAGTAAATTATCGTCTCCACAGGGATATTTAGGCGTTGAGTACTAAAATTAATCAAGCCTATTTCTATTTGGATAATCGAAAGGTTTAAAAGAATGAATTAAAAGATAACAATATAAAAACATAAAAGTAAAGCAAACAACCAATATGAGAGATTAGTTAGGGTATTTGAATTCACATATTCCATCCAATTGAATTCCATGAAAGCACATTGTTGAGGTTTAACTATGCATGATGATGACCGTGTTCATCTAATTTATCCAAAGTCCCCTCTCGAGGTAAATCGGACCTATTCCGCACACACTAATATCCTATCTCTCGATGGTATATCCAAGTGCATGGAAATGCATTAGTCACAATAAACACTCTATGTGATCACACAAGCAAATTAGTATATCTCTATCCAATTCTACTTGTGGTGGACATTATATCGAGCACGTGGTGGGCGTCTCCTCTCGGTACATAACACACCACCAATTTATCATCTAAATGTAGGCCTTCACATTCAAAGCATTAAGCACAATAATACCACTCAACAACACAATAATCAACCGCAACAAATTATACAATCAATTTATTCAATCATCATAGAGTAAGATCCATCAAAACCCCAACTTACTAGTTTAGCTCATAATCAACATTTACAATTAATTAAACTAAATTAAATTAACTAAAACAATTAAAATAAAGCGAGATGGATTCAATGGAGGATAATGCGAGGTGGTCACACGGTTCCAATCGCGGAAATGGAAAACATATTGATTATTATTAAGCACATAATATCATGAAATAAATCACATAATATATTCATAAACAATAAAATCCAAATTCGTTCACGGTTCCGAAAATCACCTAACAATAGTTCTAACAACTCAAAATCATAAATGAACAATCAAAGGAAGATTAATGAGATGAAATACAACCCATCGAAGCTCTCAAGACTCGAAGTCCCGCTTTGGTCCGGCTTGAACTTCTCCGCTTTCGATCTTCGTCTTCTTCGATGAACACTCACGATCTAGAGATGTTGTGATGATATGTGATGGTTGGGATGTGTTTGGGAGGAGCAAGGAGGGTGGAGATCACCCTTGGAGCAGCTTGAAGGCTGCTGGAACTGACTGCCACGAGCTCTCTCTCCCTTGCCCAGCTGCTGCAACATTTCTTCTTATAGCAGCCCGTTAGGGCTGCGTTTTTCTTCACCGCGACCACCACCGCGACCTATGGTCGCGGTGGCTTGGTCGCGGCCTTTACTGGACCTCTGGGAGCTGCTGAATCGCGAGCTGCACCGTGAGGAGCACAGGTCGCGCTCAAGCTCGCCTTGCCCACTGCCACCTTTTCTTCTCCATCGCGAGCTGCACCGCGAGCTGCTGTGGTCGCGGCTGTCCTCGCGCTGCTCACTGCTGGGCTGGTTCATCATCGCCGCGAGGTGGAGGACGCAAGCACAGGTCGCGGTCGAGCTCGCGCAGCTCACTGGTTTGGGTCTGGTTCATCTTCAATGCGAGCGAGGGCGCGAGGGGAAGTGCTGGTCGCGCTGTATGGCTTTTTAATTTTTTTTGTTTTCTTTCTTAACCAAAACGACGTCGTTTTGGACCAATGCTTTGGTCCAAAACGGCGTCGTTCCACTAAACTCAAATTCCTTAGTTGCAAAACGCACCGTTTCACTTAAGTTTGGTGAACTTCCTAAAATTACAGTTTTTCCCCAAAACTTTGCTATTCTTTCATAAATGCCCTTCCCCAATGTTACTGAAATTACACATTTTCCCCAAAAATATATAAAATCATCACTTAGGTTCCTAAACCTGCACACTCAAGGAAAACACGTCAAAAGCACCAAAAATACTCAAGAATACAATTAAAAGATACGGTTTAAGGGTCGTAAATATATGAAAATAAATGACCGATCATGTCCACGAGCGATTTTTGAGGACTACACAGTTCACTGGAAGAGGAAAGTAAATTATTTGGATTCTGATGTAAATAAAGTTCGAGTTACAAATAAATATATTTTTACTGAATCAACTCCAATAGAATAAGATGTCCCTGCAGTGACAAGTCCCTGAAGAGACAAGTCCCTAAAGTGACAAATTCCTAAAGTGACAAGTCCTTGAACAGACAAGTCCCTGAAGTGACAAGTCTTTTAAGTGACAAGTCCCTGAAGTGCCAAGTTCCAAAAGTGCCACAAGTCCCTAAAGTGGCATAAGTCCTTGAAGAGGTACAAGCCCCTGAAGAGACAGAAGTCCCTGAAGTGACAAAAGTCCCCGAGGGATTTAAAATGCTAGAAGCATATAATTCGAGATCTCGTAATTTGTATTCGGTAAAGTTACAAAGATTCATGTATGGATTAAAACAATCTGAACGGATGTGGTATAACCGTCTTGTTGGATGGCAGTATGCAAGCCACCAAAGACACATGTCTTGTTAGGGGGACACTTATTTTCACTAGTTATATGATGATTAGCCACATAACAACTTCCCTTGACCTGTTTCACCAATTTGTCTTTTTCTATAAATAACATCTTTTTCTTTTTGTTAAATACATACGAAAATCAATACAAAGTCTTACTATATTATCTCATACTTTCTCTACATTTTATGGTATTTATTTATTGTTTTAAATTACTTACTTTATTATTTATAACATCCAGTACTTTTCTTTTCTTTTTCTTTTTAATTTTTTTATTTTCTGGACTTGTGGAGATCCAATCCAGATTGGATCTCCACCACTTTTTTTATTTTCTAGAATTTGGATCTCCCACTTTTTTTTATTTTATTTTTTTTTTCTATTTTTGGTTTGATCCCTACCATTCATCAGATGGATGGTGGGGATCCATCTTTTTATTAATTTTTTTTTTCTTTTCTTATATCTGAAAATATTTAATTATTATTTAAAAAAAATTGAGGGTAAAATAGTCTTTTTAACTAAAATGTTAACGAAAATTAACAGATGGAGTAAAAGAGCGAAAACTGAAATTAGGGGGTAAAAAATAGAGAATATCCTAAACTACAGGGTAGAATGACAATATTCCATTTGTTTATTTTAAGTGATGAAATTAGGTATTTAATAGGTGGTGAAGATTTTATTTTATTTTTGTTTGATTTAAGAGATGATGAAGTTAAGTATTTGATGGGTAATGAATATTTTATTTTATTTTTTTGATTAATTTAAGTGATGAAAATGAAGTCGAATATTTGATGGGGTTCGGTCACAATGCCGGGACAAAAAAGTGTCGGTATGATACCGGCACTTTTTTGTCAAACCATAGCCGTTGGATGACTTGTTTTCTCATCCAACGGCTAAGAAAGAAAAAA
Organism: Xanthoceras sorbifolium; assembly: GCA_003430845.1. Lineage (NCBI taxonomy): Eukaryota > Viridiplantae > Streptophyta > Magnoliopsida > Sapindales > Sapindaceae > Xanthoceras > Xanthoceras sorbifolium. Next base: position 14,795,689 of record CM010613.1, on the reverse strand, counting down.
ACTGTAGATGGTAATTGAAATAGGCAACTGGTTGCTCAAGTTAGTGTTTCAAAAACAAGTTTTATAAAATAAAAAGAAATAAAAAAAATCCATCAGTTCACTCTCTCTCCATCTGCACTCTCAATCTCGACTTTCCCTCTCCTTTGCTCTTTCTTCTATTTTGAACGAACTTTAACGTCGTTTGGGTTTGTGGTTCGATTATTGTAAACTTCAACAGGTAAGGTTCCGCTTTGCTCCCTTTTTTTTCTTTATTTCTATCACTCTCCTCAATCTAAACTATTTTCATTGATTTTCCCTACCTCTAGTCTATGTCTTTTGCCCTGTTTCTTCTATTTTGCAGGAACTTTTAAGGTTTGGGTTTTGGTACTTGCTAGCTTCAACTCACTGATAATGTTATGCTTTGCTTCTTTACTTTTTGACTCGGTCTATCAGTGTCCTTAATCGAAATTGTTTTCTATTGATTTGCATTCTCTACAACGGTAACGTTAACTTCTCCCCGAAGGAAACGTTGACGTTTGTGGGAACGTCGAAGTTATCCTATTTGTGGGAACGTCGAAGTTAATCCAAAAAACGTACTCTTCCGCACGTAAAGTTAAATGTCAGGGGTATTAAGTATATTGCGGCATTCATTATAGCACAATTGATAATAAAAACACCTTAAATTCAGACAAAACTATTCTCATGGTTCTTGAAGGGCCAGGTTGTATTTTTGAAAATAAAATGTCATGAATAAAAGATATAAATCTCATCGTACGCGAACGGATGTTGTCGCGGGATATAAGATCGCAATAATATTTATTCCCGAAAGACAAACAACATAATACTTGCTCGCGAACGTACAATCGCTGCTATATGACTTGTACGCGATATATACTTCACCGCAACTAAAGTAAAATGCCAGGGGTATTAAGTATATTGCGGCTTTGATTATAGCACAATTGATAACAAAAACACCTTATATTCAGACAAAACTTTTCTGATGGTCGTTGATTGAAAGGCAGGTTGTATTTTTGAAAATTAAATATCATGGATAAAAGATAGAAATATCAAAAGCCACGAACTGATATTCTCGCGGGTACATATGTTGCTTTCTGAAAGACAAACAACATAATACCTGCTCGCCAATGTACAATTGCTGCGATATAATTTGTACGCGGTCTATACTTTTCTGCGACTAAAGTTAAATGTCAGGGGTATTAAGTATATTGCAGCATTTATAATAGCACAATTGATAATAACAAAAACGCCTTATATACTTTAGACAAAAATATTCTGATGGTGGTTGAAGGCCAGGTTGTATTTTGAAAAATTAAATATCATGGATAAAAGATAGAAATATGAAAACCCACAAACGGATATTCCCGCATGTACATATGACCGCAATAATATTAATTCCCAAAAGACAAACAACATAATACCTGCTCGCAAACGTACAATCGCTGCGATATGATTTGTATGTGATCTATATTTCTCCGCGACTAAAGTTAAATGCCAGAGGTATTAAGTATATTGCGGCATTCATTATAAATCAATTGATAACAAAAACGACTTATATTCAGAAAAAAAAAATATTCTAATGGTGGTTGAGGGGCCAGGTTGTATTTTTCAAAATTAAATGTCATCATGATAAAATATATAAATATCATCGAACGCGAACAGATGTTCTCGCATGGACATAAGATCACGATAATAATTGTTTCCGAAAGACAAACAATAGCATACCTATTCGCGAATGTACAATAGCTACAATATGATATGTACGCGATCTATACTTCACCGCGACTAAAATTAAATGCCAGGGGTATTAAGTATATTGGCACAATTGATAAGAAATATGCCTTAAATTCAGACAAAACTATTCTCATGGTTCTTGAAGGGCTAGGTTGTATTTTTTTCAAAATTAAATGTCATGGATAAAAGATATAAATGTCGTCGAACACGAGCTGTTGTTCTCGCGGTAACATAAGATCGCGAAAATATTTGTTCCCGTAAGAGAAACTCCAAACAAACGATAGCGTCAACTTCAACGGGGAGGAACACCAAAGTTAGTGGGGAACGTTCAAGTGCACCAAACCAATGTCCAAGTTCCCTAAGGAACTTTATCGTTTTCTCCCAACGTCCAAGTTCCTTGCCAAATCAAATTTCCTCCAAAGGGAAATGTCAACTTCAACGCGAAAGAACACCAATGTTGGTGGGGAACATTCAAGTGCACCGGACTAATGTCCAAGTTCCCTGAGGAACTTCATCGTTTTCTCCCAACGTCCAAGGTCCTTGCCAAGTCAAACTTCCTCCAGTGGTGTCGAAATTTATTATCACGTACTTATATAGAGGCGCGACCTTATTGAAATGAAATCACGAAAAATTTTAAAAATTTTCGTGAAATTATTAAATATTTCAATTACAAAAAAAATAAAAAAAAATGTATTCATATTAAAAAAAATTACACTTATATTTATTAAATACACAAGATTTGTTGTTATTTTTATTTTTTCTTTATTTACTAAAAGATTTTGTGTTATTGTAAATTTTATTATTTATTTACGTTTTAGATATTAGATATTTCCTTTATTTACTCAATTTTTATGTATTTTAGTATTTTTAATATCATTATTTATTATTAATTTAGTAAATAAATTTTAAAAAAAAAAAAAGCATTGCAACAACCGGGAATACCGATTACTGCCGGTTGCTGGGGATAAAACAGCGCCGGTATGATACCCGCACTTTTTTTGTAGCCAGACCCTATTAATGGGTGATGAGATGAAATTTTTTTAGTTTGAATTTAAGTGATGAAGATGAAGTTGAGTATTTAATGAGCGATGAAGATTTTTGTTTGTTTTTTTGTTTTAAGTGATGAAATGAAATTGATTATTTAGTGGATGATGAAGATGAAATTCTTTTGTTTTTGATTTAATAAAATTGGGTTGATAAAGATAATGAAGATGATGATGATGAAAATATAAATAAAGAAGATGATGAAAATAAAGATGGAGATGATTCTATTGTTAAAATTTATTTAATTAATTTAAAAGACCATTTTATCCTTTGAATCGATATCCTCCCACTATTAATCACTAACGGTAGGAGATGTTTCGAGTTAATTTTAATAAAAAAATCTATATACGTGTAATTAGATCTAAATTTGAAGGTTTTAGTGCAATTATCTAAAAAAAATGATGATATTTCTTCATCTGCCAACATTTGTTGGCATCTCATCTGGGGCTCTCTGGTACCCAAACATGTCCATTATTATATTGTTTTTTTTTTTTTTTTTTGAAAAGGACCATTATTATATTGTTAATGGATAGTTATGTAAACTTTTGATTTTTGTGGATTCATAGATTAGAAGCAGTAACATTGGTCGTAAAAAAATGAAATTTCCATTGCTACGATTCCTGGTGTATGTGTGAAAGCTCCAGATGTTTTACAATAATTACATGAAACTAAAAGGAATGACACCTACTTCTGCTATTCATGTACACCATTCATTTAAACTTAAAGCAACTACTTCTCGCTTCCGGCTTGGGCTTTCACTTACTAAATTTTGAAAATGAAGAATTCAATCTACTTTTCCTTGAAAAAGAAGACCAAAAATTCATTTACTAACAGTAATTAATTGACAAGTCTTTGTTACTGTGAAAATTTTGATTTTCCTGTGAAATTCCCTAAAGCTTGAAGCACTTAATATGTGCTCCACTTAGATGTAATAACATAAACAAAAAGCACTAAAAACAGAATAGAAACCTCCTCTCCACCTCCACCTCCCCAAAATCAAGCTCACTGACTTCTTATCATCCTGCATTTCCAATGTCATCAAATCAATAACAAGGTTGATGAGTGCAATCAATCTGTAAAACAACAAATAAAGGTCTTGCCTTCCTAATCTCGACAGCTCGGGCTCTGCCAATAGCAAATCTTGTAGCTGTTTCACATCCGTCTCCCTTTAATCCAAAATTAACAAAATTCATTCACTAACTTCTCCTCAAAACACAATCATACAATTTAGAAATATTTATAAGTTTAAAGTATATACCTGTAAATATAATCAACAGAAATCTGCCTGTGATGAAGGGTGTAATCACTACCAACATAAGTCACAACTAAGCTACCTGCATCTGGGTGCGGCCAGCTCCTTGAACTAGGAAACCGCAGCACAAATGTCCCAGGCTCTTGAAGACCCCTAGGACCCTGAAGTGAATATTCAGCTTCTTCCTTTGTAATAAATCCTTCTATCCACTTGGGTGATGTCGACTTCCATGTTGCATTTATCCAATCTCTTGATAAAGTAAATGCAACAGGGTATAACCAAGACCATAACTTCTCAAAGTTCTCTTGGGCAAGATAATCTTGGCATCCAGCAATTCTCCTCAGAAGTTCAAAGTCCTGAAACACTTATTGAACTTAGCCATAGTTTTCACAATGACTTTCATATCCAGTGCCCACAAACAAGTAGTTGTCTACTTAGAAAACATAAGCTATACTATTTAAGAAACACAAATATCATTTACTTGATAATTTCTGGATATGCATGAAGCCGAAACTCACCCGAATGTATAATAATTGGACCTAAGCCATTGGTGTGCTTAGGAGAGACTAAATAAATACAGGTGGGGACATATGGTAACTTTATGATTACATGAGCCTACAAGCTTACAAACACGATAAATTCATATCATTTTGTTGCATTAGTAATCAAAATTTTACAAACCAATGTCATATTTCTTTGTTAACAAAATCTGGAACTTATCTACTTTAAATCTAACCATTCTTTTAACTAAAATTCACAAAACTCCATTAAATCATTCAATTCCGCTTGTTTATGCATTTTGATTGACCATAAGTGGAGATATTCAACATCTTAGATTACAGAGCTTGGAAAATGAGTACTTACATAAAAAAGATGTAAATAGGAAAAAGCTAGCAGCTTTTTCATGGATAAGAAGAAATTTGTTTACAAAAGCTAACAAACATGTGGCTAAAAGATTCGTCACCCTCAAGTATGTAAAGAGGAAGATCACCGACTCAAATAATTATAAACAAAAAGTAAAGACACTTTCAAGTCAAAGCTTTTACATATTTGACACTATAAAATTCAGTTGCACCAGAGTCAGATATTTTGCATATGAAGAATTATATAAGCTTTAAAAGCAAAAAGCTTATTCTTAATTCATGATATCAACACTTGATGAAGTTTAGGAATCTCTCTCATGGAAACATGTAAACATATTAAGACTAATTAAACTAATCAAATGAGTTGAAAATAAAGACAATTCATGAAATATATTTTGACTGATAACTAAACTGAATGACTTGAACTCAAGATTTTTTATTATATAAATACCATACTTCAACTCTCTCCATTCATTTATCTTTAAATCAAACTAAAGAAGCAGCTCATTTGCCAAAGCAGTTTCAAGAAAAGCTACCTTAGAATTGCTATCTTGAATTACTTTATCATATATTTCTACATAATTTTTCCTACAGAAGAGGCAAGAAAAACAAGTAAAAGACAATAGTAAGATGGCAATACATTGGCAATAGCAAACATGGGGTTTGTTATTCAGCAACACCTCACAGCAATAGATGGTGGATAGAAGATTAGGCATTGGAAAAAGAGGGCATGTTTCTACAATGGAAGAATTATTTTAAATTAAAAACAAAATCTCCTTTGTATAATGGAATCAACAAGTAAATTAAATTCAACGAAGTTACGATATTTGGCGGTCTATGAAAGGATTAACTAGTGACTTGGACATCATTATGGGGGCATGAGATTCTCAACAAATAAACAAATCTAGAAAATGAGAACTCAATTTTTTTGGCATTGTCAGTCAAAAGGGTTCTAGCAAACGAGAAACAGACAAATCTAGGTCAAAAATCAAGTTACGAAGTCAAATAAAAAATTGACTTATTCTAGCAAAACCAGCGGTGTAGCCAGAAACTATTTTTCTTTTTCATGACAAATCTAGAAAGATACGAGAGAATTTTCATTAATAAAAATAAATGTGATGAGAACTCACCTAGAAGAAGTACTAGAACTAGAAGGAGGAAAGGAGAAGTGAAGAGGATAGAAGAAGAAAAAGAGAGAAAATGAGGCAGTGAGCCTCGCGACCGCGGTCGCGACCAACTGCCTCGCGATCGCGGTCGCGGTGCTCACTGGAGCACAAGGCTGGAAACCGTCGCGACCAAGGTCGCGACCAACCCAGGTCGCGACCTAGGTCGCGATACTCACTGGAGAAAAATGGTGATTTAGCGCGAAGAAGAGAAAAATGAGGCAGTGAGCCTCGCGACCTAGGTCGCGACCAACCCAGGTCGCGACCAAGGTCGCGATGCTCACTGGTCGGCAAAATCTTGAATTTTCCTGCACATTTTTAAATTGTTTAGTTAGGGGCATTTTAGTCTTTTCGCCCTAATTTTCAGAACTTGTATAAATAGAACACTTAAACTAGGGTTGTGACTATTCATTATCATCATCAATCAAAATTACAAATTGAGAGCATTTCTCTCATCCTCTTGGATCATCACCAAGAACAATCGGTTCTTCTTGCAATTTCGCTTGTGAGATCAACTTGGGCTAGGGTTTGGGCTAATAACCTAAGCACTAGAGAGCAAGGGATTCCCTAAAAAGGTAACTAAGCTCACAATCTATCTACATTGTTTTAATTTGTATTGGGTTTTGTTTATTTGATTATTAGTGAAGTTAGGGTTGTGGATTTGTATTGATTTCGGGATTAATTGAAGATTGGGTGTGTTATTGTGTTGATTGGGGAAATTAGGGTTCATAGGCGTTTGTAATTTGGGGCTAAATTGAAGTTAGGGTTGAATTGGGTTATTGATTGTTAGAGAAGTTAGGTTTGTTGTTGGATTTTGAACTAGGTCCTCAACAAAATGATACACTAGTCAGAGGACATAATTATTAACCGAAAGAAGAAGAAACAAATATTGGGTATTGGTGGTGGTGGTGGGCACTGTTAGGCTTTCTTTAATAAAGTTGTTTGTATAGGTTTTTAGTGGACTTTGTATAAAAAATGACTGGACTAGATAACTTCATTATTATAATGAATGTTTATTACAAATTTAGCCCAGCCGACCCAGGGCTGTCTCAGCTCCTGAGCAAAACAATAAAATGAAATGCCAAACAGTGAAGAAAAACAGTAATATACGCATGCATACTTCTAAAGTCCAACCAATGCAGCAGAACTAACACTGATTTCAAGTTCTTCAAAGAAAAGCTTTCTTTCCATCACTTTCTAGTTCTTCTAACATACTACCGCAAAGATGCTTAGCACTTGGGAGAAATATGATTCTTGGTCACAAAAGTCATTTAATTAAACTAGGACAACTATAATCATTACTTCATACTTCATTCATACACACCGATAACACAATGAAACAAGTCTAAAATCTATATATTTCATACTTTGGCTTGGACCTTGTTGAAAGAATTAATTTAATGCTGTAGAACTAAAGAAGAAAATTAAAACTTCAAAACCATAAGGTGCTAAATAAAGCATTCATGAAAAATATAAATTAACATAGAAAAACTAAAACAATGTTGCTTGGCTGTTACAGAATCCTAGAAGGGTCTAAGATACACTACTTGAAAGAAGCAAATCTAACAAACTATTACCACATCGAGAAATTACAAAAGTGTAATATAACTTCAACAGATATGTGGAGCTCCATAAATATTTGAGTAATTTCCACTTGTACTCCCATTAACATTCACGTTATATAAATTTATTCACCATCATATCTTCTAAGATTGACATATAACAACTTTGACTCAAAAAGACATGTTCCATATTAGCAACACTGTAGAATCACAACCCCGCATGTTGTGATAACTAGTCATATCAGTTGTAAACCATGAGTCCGCCTTAAGAAAAGTCATTAGCATTACATGTGCATGTGTTGTGAGCGTTGTGAGGATGCATGTGTAAGAGGAATAGAGAAAGATAACTTGTGAGAATGCGTGGGTAAGAGAAATAGAGAAAGAGAACCTGTTGTTTCAGAGATCTAGTACAGCAGCAAGAAATCTTCATGAACTGCTCCTCAATCCCAAAAACTGCACTATCCCAGTGAACATGGTGGTTGTTTTGTGAGATCAAATTCCAAGCGTTTCTTCCTTCCTCTATCAATTTCTTTGCGATTATTATTTGATACCTGGAAGGAGAGGATGTTCTTTAATAGGATTTTAATAGTACCCCAATTGCAGAAACCAAAAAATATTTGAGAGTTATGTATGTATGGACACAAAAGACACAAGCAAGGGAAGTAGCAATACAAATGTAATTGGTTGAGTAATGAGCCTCTAGCAGGAAAAAATGTATACAAAGAGAAGGAAGCAAGGCCAAAGAAAATATGCATTGCGCACTAAATTGATAAATAATGAAGTCATATTTTATTATTTATTAGTACTTTCAGTTACAAAATATAAAACACAGTAAATTGCTAGCAAGACAACGTTATTGTGATTTTCATGATAACAACAATAAACAAATGTCAAATATAAAGTATAGTTTAAAGTAAGCATCTTTCTTTTGTTACAAACATCACCAAAGAACCATCATGCCAGCTGAGTTTCTTGGCATGCCTACTTAGAATTCAATGAGAATACAATCACTGATATAATAATAATTAGAAAAAAAGAAACTGTTGTTCATCACCTGTGGTGGGAGCATCCTGAGTAACTGGAAACCTGATGTGCAAACTCCAATATTTCGTCATCAGAAGAAGATGTTGCAATCTCCTTGAGCAGGCGAGATCTCTCAGTCAAGTCTCCCAAGCAATACTTGAAAATGGTCGAATCTGAAACTGAGTTTCCACTATTCGACATAATCTTAAAAGATGAGTTTCTTGCTCCAGTACTCTCTGAATCAGAAGGGGAGTTTTCCAGTTCTTCAAAATTTTCACGTGTCTTATTCAAATTTGCCACATATAATTTCTCAGCCTAATTGAAAATAAGTAAGCACTGTGACTAAGATGTCAAAATAAATGCAAATTACCCAAATTCAAATTCCAAAAACCAGAATACAGATAGAATCCACAAAATCTTAAGGATATAGCATGGTGTAATCTAAAGGTGATAGACAAACCAAGGAAAAACAAAATCAGTTTCTTTCACTAATATAGCACACCACGTCACCACGAATTATACGCGAGCTCTTTCCAAGTGCCACATGGCACAACCAAAGGAATTTAAATGTTTTTTTTTTCTTTTTTACTTTTAAAAAACAATCGAACAGTTATCATAAATTTAATTTCTTAGTTTCTCTATAGTTTCACATACTAATATACTATGTAATGATCAAATTTTCTTCTCTACCATACGAGTGACGAGGGACAAAATCATAATTTGGGCACTAATTGGAGTCATTTCATAAAACACCCTTAATGACTCGGATAATCTCCTCACTAGTGGAAAGTAATCACATCCTAACTACCCATTCATTGTAATTCTATCATGAGATTATAAAAGGGTAAAGAAGAGCTGAGATGAGGAGAGGATCCAAATTCAATACTAGACATGAACACTACTCTAAGCATAAATAAAGTCAGTCATGGCATAGGTGGAAATCAGTATTCAAGAATGCGCTAGGCGCTCGGCGGCCTAACGCCTAGGCGGTTCCTCGGTGGGTCAACGATCAACGTGTTGACCGCACCGTTGACCACCTAGAAAAATATAAAAGAAGAGTAGATTATTTACCTTTGGAGATGATGATGATGATGAAAAGGGGCTGATGATGAAAAGAAGAGTATATTGTTTACTTAGGGTTTTTGTTGTTGTTTTTTCAAAGAGAAATTAGAAGAAAGGGCTATTCTGTTTTTCAAAACATAAGAGAAATGGGGCTGCTGGTTTGTATCACGTTTTTTTCCCCTTAAAAACCCAAAACGACATCGTTTTGGGTTTTTCATGAAAACACCCAAAACAACGTCGTTTTGGGTGTATACTGAACAAATTAAAAAGCGGCCTTCAGTGGCCGCGGAGACCACCTAGTCTGCCTAGGCGGTTGACCGCGGAAAATGGCCGATTTGGCCATATTCGGTGCGGCGGCCGGCCACCTAGCGACTAGGCGACGCCTAGACCGCATTTTCGAACACTGGTGGAAATGAATGATCATGAAATTATATCACGTAATTGATTTCAATAGATGTATTATTTCCCTTAGTAGCTTCCCTATCATATTAGGGAGATATTTAATCATATGCTCATTATAACTCCTAAATTAATTTTCATAAATTATTCATATTTTGTTACTAGAAGGGGAGGAAAAAAAGAAACAAACAAAGAGACACAATTAGTTTCATTCAACTTTGGAATTTAAACTAGTTGCCTACCATCATTATCTTGTCTACTTTTGCGGTGCCGATCCCAGTGAGACAAGGATTTTGAAAGATATATGGACGGCTATGGACCACTGAAAATCCAAGATCCCAGACTCAACCCAAATTAAAACCCAGCTTAGAGACCATAAATGCTACAACCAATCTAGTTTAGTAGGATAGATATTAGCCACTCACAAAAGAACATCAATATATTCCGCATACATTCAATATATTCTGCATGCATCAGAAACATCAAATGGTAAAATAATAAATACCAAGAGATCTGATAAAGACTCCATATCCATAATACTGAAATTTTATGACAGCTTGCTTATTAAAGTTCCACTTCCCGGAGAACCACTTCATGTTCGATGCAAGAGCAACTTATGCATGGGATTCACTTTAGCACCTTTAACAAGTACTAGCATATCTGTTTGTATACCACTTGTCCTATGATTGGGCCTTTACTTAAATGTTAAACTTTTGAGTTAAAATAGCCTAATAAAAGAAATATACATTTATCATTTACTTTTGTTAGAGATCACTCACATGTAAGCTACAGAAGGTAGGGTAAAAGATAACAGAAATAGATGAGTTTATATAGCTATGGAAACCACAACCCAGTAGGCTAGTCTGATAGGAATATATGCTCTTTTGGTTGTAAGGCTATCCCAAGAATATATAACTTGACTCTCAAAAATATAAATGCCAGACAAACAAGCCCTAAAAAATATAAAAAGTCAAAACAATTATAAAATTCTATTAATTTTCATTATGTTATTTGCTAATATAAGTCAATAAAAGGAGAGCCAGTCAGGTTTTCAAGTTGTTGTATGGTTATACATATATGAAAGCATTAGTGGTTGACATTTATTAACAATTAGAGTTTTCCATTTACTGAAACCGAATGTATTTAGCAACATTTTCAAAATTGTATATTAGCAAATAACATAAATGGAATTAATAGAATTTTATAATTGTTTGAGGTTCATCCTTTAGTTCTACTCACAAGAACCAAGAGCAAGATTCATCCTTGCTACGAAACTGCCCCTCAGAGGTTCATGCATTATGGTAAATTAGGACCAAATATAATCCTAAAATCATAGAAGTCATAGTGAGTGTATCTTTCTAAAAAATAGTTAACATGATACATTAGTCAAACACACCGTCACAGTAGTAAACGGTTTTGAGACCCGAAAAGTGGATGACAATGATCCTCTGGTACATGAGTTTGGGTATAAGAGTTGAGCATGGTCACGTATTTTAGGTGTCACTTTGCAGATTTGTTTATCCTCAGATGTAAGGACAAGAAACTAAACTAGATAATTAATAGGTAAGTCAAATGAAGCAAACTAAAGAGTATAAGATGTAATACAACTACTTCTTGAATACCTGAGTTCTTATAAACACCATAATATACTTGTACAGTAATCATTTCAATATGGTTTGGAAAAGAAAGGGTTAGTACCAACCTATACATCCAAATACCTGAAGTCAAAATAGAGATTTACATTCTATCTACAGTTATTCCACATTTTAAAACAATGATAGTGAAAAAATATATATAATTGAAAAAAAAAATCTCAAAAAAAGAAAAAGAAAAGGAATATTTTTGTGTACCTTAATAGCATTCCAGGGATGAGAATTGCATTCACCTTCAGGTTGCTCCAGTGTAGATATCTTCTCTTGATCCAACCTAACCCGCTTTGATAATGGACTGGGTTTTGCTTCGCGCACTGTATTCTGCTGAAGTTCTACAGATCCATTGTCAAAAGATTGAGATCCATTGAGTGGTTGGCTAGCAGCTGGTGATTTTTTGCACGTAACGGAGCATGTCCGGATATTACGATTTCGAGAGATGCAACGAATTGGAGGAGAGAGTGCCTCCAAGAAAGAAAATCCCACAGCTTTTTGTATTTCAAACCTAACTCGAAACAACCTATTGTCGCACTTGGATGAAAGCTGAAAATGGAAAAATAAAAAAAGTGATAACAAACTCTTACCTGAAACACAATATCAAAAATTCTCAAACAAAGATGCATTAAGGGCACATAATCAACAAAATGAACCTGGAAAATATGAAAAGATAAAGTTCCAAATAAGGTATTTCTAAAAATATCCACAGACAAGCACAGAATTGGCCTTTCTAAATTATTGCAATATGTAAATTACATGCTTACTTAAGATCCAATCCACAAGAATTAGATTTATCATGACAAATGATGCACTGGAGAAGGGTAAGTTCAGTCCCATCCTTTGTTCGCGGTGGTTCGAACTTTTAATTTATTAATTAAATAAAAAAAATTTTAAATATCTAATATAAAAAAAATTTACTATTGTTAATTTACTAATAAGAAATTAAAATGTTTATTTCATCTAAAAAATTTTATTTCAATAATTTATTATTCAATTTCAAACTATTATTAAACTTAAAATATTATTATGTTTACTCCAATCCCATGTTTTACCAAACAAAGCATAGACTAATTTAGTCCATCCAATCCAAGCCTATATAACGTGCAAAACGAGGACAATTAGGATGTGTGCCAAAAGCATAATATATGCAATGATGGTGTTAAACACACAATAAACCCCAAAAATTACTTGAGGATAAAACTGGCTAAATGTCTAAAATAACAAAAAATAATAAATAATAATAAAAGAAAAAGGATCAGTAATGTAGTCTCAACCTAATACAAGCACATAAGTTTCACATCAAGAAATTATATTGATAAGAAGTTAGAAATCATCCCAATTTAATTTAATTATATAATTATTTATTTTAGTAGCATCATTATTATTATTATTATTATTATTTTGTTTTTGGGGAGGACATCCCAATTTAATGTAAATCCAAAGTTGGAAGGCCTGAACTATAATAAAAGCACCGATGAAAGTTACTGCCATGGGTAAACCAAACCGTAATAAAAAATAAGTAAATCAAAATGGTAAAAATAACTGATAAGCATGTTTTCATATTAATGTAAAAGAGGTATATCAATAATGTAACAGTTAAATGAAAAACTATTCAGCTATAAATGGGTGTACAACAATCAAAGGTCAAAAGAAGCAGTTCTAAACAACATCAGAATGCAAGTTGCACATGAAACAAAACCATACTTGCAATTTTCGTCGTTGATTTTTATGCTAAACTTATTACAATCTTAAACACACACACACATCACATGACATGTTGCTTTCATAAAAAAATGGCAGTATGAATAATTGGCATTAGATGGTCACTATCATCTAAAATCATTATTTTTAATGCAAAAGGACACCGAAGTTGTAATCGCTAAATGACATTTAACATGCCAGCATAGAAGCATGCTCTTTGTGAGCTTCCCCACCTAGAAAGTATCCCTTACATCTTCATATAAAAATGCCATAAGTTCAATTTGATATTTGACATTCTACCTGAGATATCTTTAGCTTAAAGGATGCACGCCCATGCAATATTTTAGTTGGTCTATCACAAGAAGCAAATTCAATTCCATCATAACTCGTCAAGAGGGGAGCTTCCGCGTCATTTGTTTTCTCCACAGGGCCACCATTGTCAGCATACAAAAGTGATGCAACAACCTATTAGAGTAATATGTAAACATACTATATATTAATTATAATGCCAAAAGCAATTAGTAAAATGCCATAAATTCCACAATAAGCAAAAGTCAGAGAAATAAACCTCCATTTCTTTGTTCACAGGTTGGTCAAAGGCATTCAATAAAATAACATCCAAGGAAAAAATCCTGCGGCAAGATGCCTGATAATTGATATATGTATTAGAAGAATTGTCATAATAGTCATGTTCAAATCATAGAGTTTGAATTTACAACTCTATTTCAAATGTCGGAAATAGATACTTGGATCCATAAGAAATGTATAACATTTAAATCTCCTCAATGTCGAACCTTTCCACCGACAATGCTCCAAACACCATCGCTGTCTTCTTCAATCTCAGAGGCAGATGACTTATCAATAGCTAATTGTAGAGGTGGGTCCTATAATAAGACAAAGAAGTCTAAGAAGAAACAAAAAGTAATCTGCATCGGAAAGACATAAAAATAATTGAAATTCAAAACTATAATGACATATACCTTAGCATAGTGATCCTTAACAGAGAAGTTTTGAGGCAAGACTTTCATGTTGTGCACATAACCCCGCACATCATTACCAGCAAAAGTTATCTTCTTCAAACAATTTGAATTGTCATCTTTGCTGAATGATGAAGGTAGAGACTGCTCTGCCACAATCTCTCCATCAACGTGAAGCCGCACAAACTCAGTAGAAACCTAACAGAGAACACAACCGACAGAACCATCTCAAAGTCTACAAAAAGGGAAAATAACCATCATATTCACTAAAGCTAACAGCAAGGTGAAGCTAAAGTGCTTAATGATGCATCAATAAAACTCGATCAAGAACAAATGTATATATAGATGCAGACATAAAATAGAAGAAGAAAACTAAGGTCTATATAAGACAAATTAAAAAAGATGGAGTTTGCTAGAACACACAAAGGGTGGTCACGGTTCCTTATCATAGAAAACTAAAAGAAGTTAAAAATGAAGTCTTCACTAGCTAATGCCTCATGCCAATCTAAGAAGTTCGTAGCCTTGTACTGCTCATGGATGCTTTTCAATCAAACTCTTCTAGTTGGTGGATAGTTGTTTGATTACACTAAATCCATCATATACCTGAGAAATTCTTTATATTGTTTCTTCATCACCACAGAATTATCCATAAACAATACATTAGTAATGAGCCTCAAATGAGGAATCTGAATTTGCAACTTGCTATTTCAGTTAAGCAAGTTTGTCGAGCCTGACTCGTAGAACTGCCCTCGTACTAAGCTCTAGCACCAGCTAACTAATCATCTATCTCCATCACCTAGTGTCAATTTTAATACAAATCGGAAATGTCTAATTATCAATTAGCATATATAGTGAAATGTAATCCATAACTGACAAAACAACAAATATCACCATAAGCCTAAAACTACTAAAAAATAAATATATTATGCCATGATCTCCACACATCACACCACTACCCTCTAACCCGATATGAGTAGAACCTACAAGTTGCATGACCATTTTCACACCATTGGCAGTTGCTCCCGATGCTTCTTCCCATCATCAATTTCCACTGCTTTTCTATATACAGAGTGGTCTATTCTTAAAATATATTCCCAATTAAAAGAAACAAAATAGTCACCACTCTTTTACACCCAAGATATTTTGGGCACATCAAGGTTTTCAGAGATCAGTAGTGAGTTTTTATTCACATCTGTAAAACATTATTACAATCTACAAGTGATGCATCAATGATGAAAAGCCATAAAGCCACTCACAGCCCAAAAATCTAAAAAATTAGCCAAAACATATGTGAAGAAGTAACACTAATACTATTCAGTTCCATTATTTGAGTAAAAGAAAACGGAGTAATAGTAGGAATATCAATCGCATCCACTGATTACTTGGTAAATGTTTAACGCATACCTTGCATCCAACATGAGTCCATTTTTCTAAAGGAAATTCAATCTCCATAAATGCATGTGGAAATTCATTCCACGGAGTGGAAATACCAGGTTCAGGAGCTTCTTTGTACTGATGAAAACAATGGAAAAAGCATCAGTGTCTTCTTCTCATTTAGCGCAAGAAAAGGAGCACTGCCGGCAACATCCACCTGCACAGTTAATATAGTTCAACACACCTTTTCAATGTGTTTGAAGAAAAAGAGAAGAGTGTGTTCAGACCTGATTGATGAGTATAGCTGGAAATGCTGGGGGCTTCAAGAGATAAGTCCAGAAACATAAAATGAAACCCTCTTCTTCTCCTTCACTTTTCACTCTCAAATCCTTCAACAAACTGTAATCTTCACTTTTTATCACATTCTCTCCCATAATTTCTCTGTCAAAATAACAACAAACCCCAACTCTCTCTCTCTCACTACTTTCTCGGTAAACAAACACAATTCTCTCTCCCCCTCTCTCAAAGCAACCGTTTCTCAATGTCGGCTGTTCAAGTGTTCAGTATGAAAATCGGTACGAATCAGGTACAGATAGTGTAACAATTCGAATCAAAGGAAACCCAATAGTTTAGTTCCACATCACAGAAAGTAAAACAGATAGGAAGTGGACCATTTTTATTTGCCAAGGAAAATTCATGTTTGTACTGTCCCATTGTACGTAATCATGGGCTAGCAATAAATGGAAAATTGGAATGGGGTACCCAAAAGATTAGGACCGTTTGAAAGAGTTTCTCCGAATAGAACTTTTAAGAGTAAATCTTTTAAAAATAAAGTTTTTACAAGTAGAACTTTTAAAGAAAAGTCGTGAACTATTTAATTGTCAATTAAAAAAGTTCTTTTAAACTGCATACTATTTTATTGTAATAATTTTAAAAATATTTTTAAATAATATAATTATTAAAGAGGGACATATAAAATAATTTAAAATATAATAAAAATAATATGAAAAAATATTTTTTTCTTGTAATTAAAAAATCAATTGCAAAATATTACAAAAGAATATGAAAATACAATCTTTTAAATAAAATAATTAAAATAATAATAATAAATTTACAATTAGTATTGTTCTCATGAAAAAAAAAAATTCAATGCACAATAAAAAAAAAACCCAAAACAGAATATATAAATATATCTATACACATACAAATTCATGCATAGTAAAAAAAATAAATAAAAACAAGTATATGACAATTTATATATATATAGATATATAAAAAAAAATAATATGACATACGCATATATGTGTGGCAACACGTGTGTGTATATATATATATAAATTACAACAATAATAATAATAATATTCTTATATTTGTGTGCATGTAGATGAACAATCTTATTCGGAATAGATAAATAAAGAATAATGATTAAAAAGATATAAAATAGAAGAAAACTCATAGATTAAAGATGAATTTTTGAAAATTCAAATGTATTAAGAGCAATGAAGTTATATTTCACAAATTAAAAAAACTAAGTTATTAGGGTTTTTAATTTAAAAGGGTATTGTGAAATTATAAAATATACTAGGGTTACATAAGACATTTTAATATTTATTTAAAAAGCTCTACTTGGAAAAGCTTAAAATTTGAGTTTCTCCGAGTAGCATTGTTAACAATGAAAAATGGATTCAATAATCAACAACGGTCAATTGTGCCACGTAAGATAGTTTCGTGGTTCGTTGAGCTGGTTGTACGAAGTTGGTAATACTGTTCCCGCAGACAAAGTTCTCGCAGGACTAAAGGGATTCTCGGAGAGGGCCTTGAAGGTCTGCTACCTGTCAAAGCAGAAAAAGATTGGTGAGGGTTGCCGAACTTTAGCCGGCGATTCACCTCCAACGATCAAGTCAGTGTCTTTGTCTTCGGGGAGAAAAGAATAGATTAAATGCTCTTTAGGGTTGGTGAGAGTATTCAATTGCTTACCTTTACTTCTTCGTTCATCATAATACTTATACCCGTTTCGTTTCCGACCCATTTTGGGAAGTCTTAGCCCCTTTCCAGAGACGTCAGAGGTTTGTTTCCTTAAATATATCAATCCCTGACTTCTTGGGGACCTCGCCTAAGATGGGACAAGATGTAGCAGGCGTACAGTAACCTGCATCGTTATGTATTTAATTCGCCTAATATCTAGGTTGATAGGCTTCAGGTTTTTATTGAATCAGTCGTAGGTGTCAGACTATTAGACTGTGCGGCAAGGATGTGTTGGCGTGAAGGAGTTCTCGCCGAATCACAAGTCTTCTCGGCTGAAGGAAATGAAATGGTTTATTATTGAAACGTAGTCGTTTTAACCTATAATCCTACGTAGTGGGATTTGGTGAGTTTTTACCCATAACAATACCCCTAAATCTCTTAGAAATGTAGGGTTTTTGAAAGAGATTTATTTTCCACATGATGGGATTTTTGTTGATGTGGCCCCGTTTTGCAAGCTCTCCTGAGAAAAGACACATGGCTTCAATTCTCCCGACCGTATCGATGTCTTTCAAAAGTCCAATCGTTTTTGAAAAGACGAAAGGCGGCGGTCTTTTCGTTTTTGGCATGCATGGTGCCTCATCGCCTTACTACCTAATAAATATTCCTCGTATGAGGTGCTAATCATTTCCTATATTTTTCTCGAAACGTCCCTGGGACCGTTTGATTCCCTTGGTGATCGATGGTCGGGGGCTTCTTCTTAGATAGGGACTATATATGCCTTTATTTTGGCTCTTTGTGGTTTTGCTTGCACTTTCTTTCTTTTGCCTTAAAAGGAAAATTTAAACTTTCCCCGAACAAGTTGCTTCTTCTTGAAACCTATTGCTGCGAATCTGATTTCTCAGGCGCTTTGCTTCGTTCAACTTCTCGGGTAAGCTTCCCTTTCTTCTTTCACATTTTTCCCGTTTTTACTTATGGATTCGTTGTTGAGGGCTAAGCAAATATTCGAGAAAATTGAAAAAGATGGTTTCCTCCATTACGCCGCTCGTCGAGATCCCATCCCTTTGAGTATTGACACTTCGCACATGCAGGTTCCTATTACTTCTTTTATTGTTCCAACAATCAGCCCGCCCTCTTCATCGTCAGATAGTTCAGTTGAGGTTCTTCTTGGGAATCCCCTGGCAAGAGCATCTACTTTATCAGCGGCTATGGCGAAACGTTTCCTTTACGACGATAAAAAAATGGAGACCTCTGGCGACAACGTTCAAGAATCCAGGCTTTTCAATTTCTCAGTTTCGGAACCGAGCTTCCTGGATGCTGAGCCGAATGTTGTCACCACAAGGCATCTGCAACTCTACAGGTAATACTATGAGATTCCCGAGACTAGTGGAACTTGCTTTACCCGAAGGGAGGGCTGCGTGGAATCCTCTCAAGGGGTTTGCGTCCGTATACGGTTATATGCTGAATTGCGGGGTCACACTTCCCCTTCAGCCTTTTATTGCACGCTTTATTGACAACATCAGTCTAGCTCCAGCGCAGTTGGCCCCGAATGGGTATCGAGCCCTGTTGGCTCTGTGTGCTTTATGGCATCGCCTCGGGCTCTCGGACCCTACTCCCAGCGAGATCCGGCACTATTATTACCTTAGAACCTCGCCACAAGGGAGAGGGTCATATTATCTCGTCTCTTTTAACTCGAGTCAATGGCTCCCCACCGACAAGGATGGTAGGAGATACTCGGGCAAGCTCGACATTTCGAGCGAGGGGAAGGGAGGCGTAATTTGGGGAATGCCTTCCTCCAATAAATTCTAGAAAGGGGCCTGGTTCTTCATTGGAGGAGACTGGGGATGTAGAATTCCTGCTGACAAGGATCAATCCCTCTGCGAAACATACGTTCCCCTCTTGTTTACCAAACCAGGTAGATCTCGGAGTAGCCCTATTTCTAGGTTTCGGTATTTTCTTCTTCTTTCCAAATCGAATTTATCATTGCGCCCTCTTTCCTTCTGTTTTGCAGATGTTTGGAGTAAAAGTCCTAGGTTGCCTGATCATGAAGCTCGCCGCGTTCTGCGGGCGGTTACTGCTAGCGCAGAGGAAAGGTGGGTAAATGCGCTTTGCTGCAACAAGGCACTAGTGGGGCGTGCCTTCAATCCTTTTCATAGCGCTACTGAGAACTACCCCCTAAACCGTTCTCGAGGTAAGGTTTTTCTAGGGACTTACCCCCGTGCCTGTTCTTAAAATTACTGTTCTGCTGACACATTTCCTTTCCCTTTTTAGTTCAAGACGAGGATCCTGTTTCTAACCGAGAGGTGAGGGATCTAAAAAATCTCTATGACACTTCTCGCAGAGAAGGGAAAGTGCAAGAGAAAATAAAATGTTCTCCTGCGAAGAAAACCGCTTATTAGAGGGTAAGGGTGTCTATTCCTGTGAAACGTCGATTGGATGACTCTGCGTCCTTTACTACTACTACCGGCGAAGTCCCAAATCTGCTTCGGAGGTTTCTCTGAAGAGGGCCAGGAAGGATGGGCCTCATGTGGTCCATGTGAAGCATGTAGCTGCTGGGCGCATTTCTCGTCGGGCGAGGAGGATGACTCATACACTAGAGGCTCCTGTTCCCGCTCCTCCCCTTAACTTCATGCCTCCTCTTCTACCTAAGAGTGCTCCTGATGTTGCTTTGGCGACTACTCCAGAATTAGGAGCCCCTCTCATCTCCGATTTGAAAAATGAGGATTCGTAGGGAAAGCCTTTACTACGCCGTTCTTCCATGAAGGGTAAGGGTTCGGTTGGTTGGGAAGAAGAAGGCCTGACTCGGGTGGTCGAGGAAGTGGCTGGGGTCCCCGCTAAATCAATGAGTAGGGGAGACGTTGGAGTTCCGACTTTTCCAGCCAAAAAAGAGGGTGTTAAAGCTCTCTCCGGGCCAGCCAAAGGGGGAGATATGAGAACTTCATCCTTCCTTCCTGAGGTCGGCGAGTGTTCGCGGGGGGACATGCCCCCATTGTTGCAGCCTTCCCTAGAGGCCATCCTCATTCGAGTGCTGAAAGAGTAGGTTCGCTCCGAGATACGGAACGAGGCCAACTGGTTTTTGGGGAATACTGTTGAAAGACAGCTTCAATCTTTTTTCAGCTTTTCTGCTTCGGTGATTCCTGCTTCTTCCTTTTTATTTATTAGTCGCTTATCATTGGCATTAAACTCTTAACTTCTCGTGGCGCAGTTTTTATTGAAATTCGACGCCTGCAGTCTTGCCTCGTGGATTTTAAGGCTAGGGGGTAACTGTTGAAATAGCCGAGGAGCGCAAAGTCCTTAAGCAGAGGGTGGAGGATCTTGAGAAAATGGTAAGGACCCTTTCTATTGAGAAGGTGATGCTTCGCGAGAGGGCAAATATTTTTTAGGATAAAGTAGGAGCCCTCGAAGCTGAAAATGTGGTCCTTTCCTCCGAGAAGGATGAAGCCGTTGCCCGGGCCAATAGCCTTCTTGATGCTGTTGTTTCTGCGCGAGTGGAGATTGAGGAGAAACTTGCTTGTGCTGAGAAGAAAGTTACGGAATTAGATGCCACAGTTGATACTTTCGAGTCTTCTTTGGGAGGTATTAAAACTGAACTGGAAATTAGGGCTGTGGATCGTTATAAGGCGTCTCCTGCCTTCGATTCCTTCATACACAGGGAGTTTAGGAGCGACATCGCTGAATGTTAGAGGATTGTGGAGGATCATATTAGTCCTAAAGTGCGCAAGACCCTTGACTTAGCTATCGCTCAAAATAGGACGAAATCCCTGTCGAATCTTAAAGAAGACGGTAAGGTATGGCGAGCTCATTGTCGTCATAGGGGTCAGCCCATTCTTGACATGCATTTAGAGATTCCTGATCAATCCGGGCATCCTAAGTCTTATAGCGCTGAGATGGCGGGGACTAATATTCTCGGTCTGAAGGTGGATACCGGTCTCGACCCTGATTTTGACTACGTGCTTTCCGAAGATGAGGAGGACATTGCTCTTAGTGATAGAGAGCCTTCGACTTCTTTTGAGACTGACTCTGATGACCGCCGGAACTTAGCTGACTTGGTCAAGAAGAGGAAGGGTACTGACGATATTAGTCCTTCGGGGCTTTAGTCACGTACAGTCTCTATATATATATTTTTTTAAATTTTTTGGTGTAACTATACTGCTTGCTCTTTTAGTGATGGAATGAAAGTCTAAATTTTTGTAGTTTTAGATAATAACAATTTATGATATTGAGTCGGCTTTTTGTAATATTGGCTTCCTCTTTCTTACCCCCGAATCATGAAAGTTGTCTTGTGTAGGCGGCTTCATGATTCTTTCAATATGTTTCGGCCACGCTGAGAATGTCACTTGTTGAATCTGCCACAACATTTTCGCTATTCTTTTAAATTTGCTATTAATTCCGGTGTTCTCACCGCGACCAAGTCTTTGTGAGAGAGTTTTTTAACTAACTTTTCTCGAACTTGCTTTTAGAATTAGGCATTCTCACCGCGACCAAGTCTTTGCGAGAGAGTTTTTTTTAACTAACTTTTCTTGGACTTGATTTTATAATTAGGCGTTCTCGCCTCGACCAAGTCTTTGCGAGAGAGTTTTTTAACTAACTTTTCTCAGACTTGATTTTAGAATTAGGCGTTCTCGCCGCGACCAAGTTTTTGGAGAGAGTTTTTTTTTTAACTAACTGTTCTCGGACTTGATTTTATAATTAGGCGTTCTCGCCTCGACCAAGTCTTTGCAAGAGAGTTTTTTAACTAACTTTTCTCGGACTTGATTTTAGAATTAGACGTTCTCGCCGCGACCAAGTCTTTGCGAGAGAGTTTTTTAACTAACTGTTATCGGACTTGATTTTAGAATTAGGCGTTCTCGCCTCGACCAAGTCTTTGCGAGAGAGTTTTTTAATTAACTTTTCTCGGACTTGATTTTAGAATTAGGCGTTCTCGTCGCGACCAAGTCTTTGCGAGAGAGTTTTTTAACTAATTTTTCTCGGACATGATTTTATAATTAGGCGTTCTCACCTCGACTAAGTCTTTGCGAGAGAGTTTTTTAACTAACTTTTCTTGGACTTGATTTTATAATTAGGCGTTCTCACCTCGACTAAGTCTTTGCGAGAGAGTTTTTTAACTAACTTTTCTCGGACTTGATTTTAAAATTAGGCGTTCTCGCCTCGACCAAGTCTTTGGGAGAGAGTTTTTTAACTAACTTTTCTCGGACTTGATTTTATAGTTAGGAGGAAGAAATACCCAATGTTTATTTTCTCATACTCTGGCGACAACGTCGCGTTACACAAATTTGTTTCCTCTTATGGGAAATACATTTTGAGATGTTGTTCGTTCCAGGGATGGTTGATGACTTTTCCCTCTGGTCGTGCTATCCTATAGCACCCATGGCCCGCCTGTTCTATGATCCTGTATGGGCCTTCCCATTTATCAGACAGGGAACCTGCGGATTTGTCCTTAGTATTGAGGGATACTCTCCTGAGTACTAAGTCGCTAAGTTGGAATTTTTTTTCCCTCACTTTAGAATTATAATACCGAGCGACCCTCTGTTGGTACATTGCATTTCTTATCTGAGCTCTATCCCGTAGACTTTTAAGTTCATCGAAACTAGTTTCTAAAGCGGAAATGTTGTGGACTGGGTCGTACATGACTACTCTAGGGGATTGGATCCGCATTTCGATGGGAATTACTGCCTCTACTCCGAACGCCATAGCAAAAGGTGTCTCACCCGTGGATGTTCTCGCGGTGGTCCGGTATGCCCAGAGGACTTCAGGGAGCTTCTCGGCCCATTTACCTTTCCTAGAGTCTAACTTAGCTTTTATCGTGTGCTTGATTATCTTATTTACAGCCTCTACTTGTCTGTTTGTTTGTGGATGGGCCACTGATGCATAGTAGTTTCTAATCCCCTACCTTTGGCAAAAGTCTGGGAAATTTAGGTTGTCGAACTGCGTGCCGTTGTCGAAGATGATTGTATTTAAGACCCCAAACCTATAGATGATAGACTTCTTTACGAAATCAGTGGTATTTTGCTCAGTGATTAGTACTAAAGGTTCTGTTTCCGCCCATTTGGTGAAGTAATCGACGACCACAATAGTGTATTTGGCCTGTCCTGTTGCCGCAGGGATGGGACCGATGAGGTCTATTCCCAATTGTGCAAATGGCCATGGAGAAGTGAGACTTCTCAGCTTCTTAGGGGGCTGTCTGATGTTATCAGCGATTCTTTGACATTTGTCGCAGTTAGAGGCTACTTCTTTGGCATCCTGAAACATAGTCGGCCGGTAAAAACCTTATCGCAGGGCTTTATATGCCAGGTTGTTACCCCCAACGTGGTTCCCGCACTCTTCCGTGGATGGCTTGTAGAATCCTTGCATATTCTTAGGGGTTAAAGTACCTTTGCAGAGCTCTGGAAAAGCCTCTTCGGTACATCTCGCCATCTATCATCGTATATCACGCTAATCAATCTCTCAGTTTCTTTGCCTCGTTCTTGTCTTCAGGGAGGATTCCCTACTCTAGGTATGCCCGTATAGGCGTGATCCATGTTGCCTCCGCGAGATCTATTTCTGCGACCGTAGGATCTTCTTCTTCCTTTATACTCGACTGTGAGAGATGTGCTACCGGTATTGTTTTAGATAGTAAAACGTTGGTGGCGGATGCTAGCTTGGATAAAGCGTCGGCTTTTAGGTTCTCTGCTCTTGGTATCTGTGTGATCCTGAGTTTGGTGAATCTGCCGAGGGCCCGCTGAGTTTTTTCTAAGTAGGCGATCATCCCTTCCTTCTTTGCCTGATATTCGTTGCATATCTGATTAACTACTAGCTGTGAGTCGCTGTAGATATCTATCTTGTCCGCACCCAGGGCAGTCGCTACTTGGAGCCCTGCAAGAAAGGCTTCATATTCTGCGACTTTATTGGTAGCCTTGAAGTCAAACCTTAGCGCGCACTCCACCTCATCTTGCTCGGGGGTTGTAAGTACTACCCCCGCTTCGCTTCCTTGTGAGTTCGAGAATCCGTCTACATGAAGTTTCCAAGGGTAGGTATTGTCATCTTCCTCATCGTTGGTGTGGAGGTGGGTGTCAATTTGTGGTTCGGTGAACTCGGCGATGAAATCTGCGACGACTTGTCCTTTGATTGTGGTCCGTGGCTTGAATTTCAGATCGAATTCGCTGAGTTCGATTGCCCACTTTGTCAATCTACCCGATACTTCTGGCTTTTGCAGTATTTGTTTCAGGGGGAAGTTTGTGAGCACTTCAATGATGTGAGCCTGGAAATATGGTCGTAATTTGCGTGCAGCCACGATTAGGGCCAAGGCCATTTTTTTTTTCATGCGAGTACCTTGTCTCTGCGGCAATCAAGGCCTTACTAACATAATACACGGGTTTTGGTACTCCGTTTTCTTCTCGTATGAGGACGAAGCTTGTTGCGGCGGTGGTTACTGAAAGGTATAAATATAATGTCTCATTGGTTAGTGGTTTCGAGAGCACCGGTACCGATCCTAAAAACGTCTTCAGTTGATGAAGGCGTGGTCGCATTCTTCGGTCCACTCTACCCCCTTTCCTTTCTTGATTGCTTTGAAAAATGGAAGGCATTTATCGGTGGATCTCGTGATGAACCTGTTCAGAGCTGCCAGGCATCCCGTGAGGCGTTGGAACTCCTTGAGCGTTCTGGGCGGCTTCATCTTGATGAGGGCGTCTATCTTTTTTGGGTTAGTCTTGATGCCTCTCTGGTGGATGAGGAAACCCAGAAATTTGCTTGAGGCTACTCCAAAAACACATTTTTCAGGGTTCAACTTCACTCCCTAGTGTCGGGGGATTTCGAACGTCTCTCGCAGGTTGCGAGCGTGTTCATCAGATGTAAGTCTTTTTGTAAGCATATCGTCGACGTAGACTTCCATCATACGCCCTATCTGTCCTGCGAACATTTGGTTTACTAGTCTCTAGTAAGTGGCTCCTGCGTTCTTCAAACCGAAAGACATTATTGTATAACAGTAGAGCCCCTGGTCGATGGTGAACGTTGTTTTTTGTTCGTCAGGAGCGTGCATCTTGATTTGGTTATATCCTGAGTAAACGTCCATGAAATTGATCTATCTTTGGGAGTGGGAAGCCGTCCTCTGGGCAGGCCTTGTTTAGGTCCGTAAAATCTACGCACATCCTTCATTTTCCGTTTTTCTTCTTAACTAGTAAGACATTAGCGATCCAAGAGGGGTAATATGATTCTCGAATGGACCCTGCTGCTAGAAGTTTGTCGACCTCTT
Source organism: Xanthoceras sorbifolium (assembly GCA_003430845.1). NCBI lineage: Eukaryota > Viridiplantae > Streptophyta > Magnoliopsida > Sapindales > Sapindaceae > Xanthoceras > Xanthoceras sorbifolium. The sequence continues at coordinate 14,769,703 of CM010613.1, read as the reverse complement.
CCTTTATGGCAGCGTTCCTTTCAGGGTTGAAATAGCGTCTCTTCTAGATTACTGGCTTGGCATCGCGATGTACTGCTAGCTCGTGGGAAATAGTGGATGGATTGATTCCTGGCATATCGGCGTGACTCCAAGCGAAAACGTCTTTGAATTATCGGAGTAGCTCTGTGAGATCCCTCTTAACTTTTGGGTTCAGTTGTGTCCCTATCTTGAAAACTTTTTCAGGGAATTTCTCGTCGAAGATTACGTCTTCGGTTGGCTTGACCTCCCCGTCACTTTCTCATGCTGTGGGTTCTCGTGGATCCAAGGCGAATTCTTTGGGTACTTTTGCGTGCTCTTCTTCTTCCGCAAGTTTTGATTGTCGTATCTTCTCGTCTCCCTTCCGGTCGTTTTTCCTGCTCTTCGATGGTGCAGTAAGCGCAGGGGGGTTCGCCTTGCTAGAGATAAAGGGTTCTCCAAAGGTGTTGCTTACTGCGGGTTGTGTCCCTATCTTGGATTGGTCAAATCCATGTTAAGGTTTCCTCAGAGGAATGTAATACAGCTCTCCTTCTAGCGCCAAATTGTTGACAGTAAAAAATGGATTCAATAGTCAACAAGGGTCAACTGTGCCACGTAAGATGGTTTCGTTGTTCGTTGAGCTGGTTGTACGAAGCTGGTAATACTGTTCCCGTAGAGAAAGTTCTAGCAGGACTAAAGGGATTCTCTGAGAGGGCCTTGAGAGTCTGCTGCCTGTCAAAGCAAAGAAATATCGGTGAGGGTTGCCGGACTTTAACCGGCGATTCACCTCCAACAATCAAGTCAGTATCTTTGTCTCCGAGGAGAAAAAAATAGGTTAAATGCTCTTTAGGGTTGGTGAGAGTATTCAATTGCTTATCTTTGCTCCTTCCTTCATCATGATACTTATACCCGCTTCGTTCCCGACCCTTTTTGGGAAGTCTTGGCCCCTTTCTAGAGATGTCAGAGGTTTGTTTCCTTAAATATGTCAATCCCTGACTTCTTGGAGACCTCGCCTAAGATGGGACAGGATGTAGCAGGCATACAGTAACCTGCATCGTTATGTATTTAATTTGCCTGATATCTAGGTTGATAGGCTTCAGGTTTTTACTGAATCAGTTATAGGTGTCAGACTGTTAGACTGTGCGGTGAGAATGTGTTGGTGTGAAGGAGAGGAAATGGTTTATTATTGAAACGTAGTTGTTTTAATCTATAATCCTACGTGGCGGGATTTGGTGAGTTTTTACTCATAACATATATAAAACTGCTTATTTAATTACTTAAAAGCTCTACTAGGGTGGCCACCAAATGATACAAAAAAAACTAAAAAGAATTTTTAAGATTAAATAAGCTCTTTTGACCAGTAAATAAGCTATTCCAAATATACATTTAGACATATTGTAACGACACGCAAATTTTGCTTTAATTATATATCAGTACCCTATAGTTAGTTGATCCAGTCAAAAGCAATTGTTTGACCATAATTTATACTTAAAATGACATAACTACCCATAGTTAAAAAATAAAAAAATTAAATTAAATATAAATTATAAAATAATAAAATAATTTTTTTAAATGGGTCTCCATAGGTCATTAATCTTGATGAATAATGGAGATCACATTAAAAAAAATTAAAAAAAGATCAATTAATAAAAAAAGAAATCTTGGTGGAAATCTCCAAAAATAAAAAAATATTTCTCCATCAATGGGAGCAAATCTCCTCCTATTAATGGAGCCGATCGCTTCAAATTTTTTTATTATCTTTTTTTTTGTTCTTAGTGGGATGAAGATTGATGCAAGGTGGAGATTGGATCTCCATCCCACTAAGATTTCTATTTTTCTTTTTTCTTTTTTCTTTTTTAATTTTTTTTAATATTTGGTAAAAATATTAAGGGAAAATAACCATATTTTCCTCTGAAACCAGTTTGTTAAGGGTACTAACGCTTAATTAAAGTAAAACTCGTGGTTTCGTTGTAATATGACCAATATGATCAACCGAGCACTCACATCTGGATACTATTTGCCCTCAAGGTGCTCCGACTTCGATACTTACACCAAAAAGTGTAACCCATGTCAACGTTTTGCCCAAGTTTCTCATCTCTCATCCAACCAACTCTACCCTATTACATTTCCATGGCCCCTTATGAAATAGGGGATGGACATAGTAAGGAAGAATTCGGTCACATCAGCCGGGCAAGTATTCATGTTCACAGTAAAAGACTACTTCACCAAGTGGGTCAAAACCGAAGCCTACTAAAAAGTCAAGATCAAGAAGTCAAAAGTTTTGTTTGGAAGAATATGATTTGCAGCTATGGCATACCAGACAATGGACCCTAGTTCATCTCTTTCGATTTCCAAGATTTTTGTAATGAGTAAGGCATCAAGTTGAACTGCTCAACTTTACGGTACCCCTAAGCGAATGGAAAAGTAGAGTCAACTAACAAGATTATACTTTTTACTCTTAAGAAATGGCTAGACCAATACAAAGGCAAATGAGCAGACGAACTCTCGGGTGTCCTATAGTCCTACTGCACGACTGCTAGGACCTCGACAGGAGAGACCCCATTTTCCTCCGCATACGAGGAAACAGTCATCCCTGCTGAGGTAAATTTTCCTACCTATAGGTATAAGCACTCCACCGAAGAGCAAAATAATGCAGAGTCATCGCGAGAACTCAACAAAATTGACAAAAGGAGGGACAATGCACTAATGCGCCTAGCAATATACTAGCAAAGGATTGCGTGGACATTACAACAAGAATCTTCACGTATGAACCTTGAAAGTCGGAGACTAGGTATTACATCTAGTGTTCCAGAGCACCAAAGAACCAAGAATGGGAAACTAGGCCCTACCTGGGAAGGACCGTACCATATCACTAAGGTAGTCAGTCAAGAAGCATACAAGTTGCATAGCATGGATGGCATAGAAATCAACAACATTGGGAACGCAACTCCTCTCAAGCAGTATCATTTTGGAAACCTTCTCACCTTTAATACCTTATACTTAATATTTTTATATAAATGAATCTGACTTAGGCATCGAAGGTCGTTTGCTTCCCTTACCATTTTCTTTGGAGGTTGATGTAGTGCGGCATTCTTGCATTTAAGGAACTAGTCACTCGTCAACCACGTTCTGACACTACAAAAAAACAGCTCATCCACTACGGGCGTAGGCCCACTATAAATGCGCCCGTAGTGGATAATCCTGATAACCACTACGGGTCGTGCCCGTAGTGGTTATCATAGTAAATGTAATTTCTACTACGGGCAATGCCCGTAGTAGATAAATTTTTCTATAGCGGGTAATGCCTGTAGTGGAAAATTTTTCTAGTATGGGCTCCGCCCGTTTTAAATACTTTATCTATTACGGGCAATGCCCGTAGTAGATAAACTGAAATTTTTTTTTAAAAAAAAATCATTTTATTTATTATAAAATTCATATTGGTTTCAATTGTAACATAGAATTCAAAAAATTATAAATAATAATAGAATTAATAAAAACTAATTATATACTTAATTTCAAGAATAAAATCACATAATCATATCTTAATTACAAAACATTAAAGTCTTAATGTACTAATAAACATACTATATGACATATTTTGCTGGTCAAGCAATAAATTAGTTTTGTGTCTCTTCAAGTATCATGAACTCAGTAGTAGCACGATATAAACGAATCTTGTTCACCAAAAGTTTCTTCACACAAACTCTCCAACAATCTGGACCAAGACTCATGTGATGGACCACAGCCTGTGGATCCGTACAATCAACTTCAGTTTCAGCTACTACCTCTCCATTACCCATCCAATGTAATAATTTGTACTTTTTTCCCTTTGCACTTGAACCATTCATATGACTTGTAGAAGCCTTAGTAAATGACTAACATTTGCATATAAAATTAAAAGTGATTAAAGGTCAATAAATCTCAAGACTAGTAATTAAGAATATATAAGCACCTAAAACAATTATAGGCAAGAAGACAAAGCTACGGTACAAACAACAAGAATTAATGCAAACATTAAATATTTAGAATTACTGCTGGGCCAGTCACATCTTGTCGTTTATTATTTTTTTTTTTTCACTTTTATTGTTTTAAAATGAAATGTATTACTAATAAATATTTTAGGTTATGATAAAATTAGCATAAAAGATGATTTGAACTCCATTGAAATATTTATTATAGAAGTATTCTTGTGATCAATACTTCTATAATATATATTAATGTTTGTAGAAATCAATAAGTCATATTAAAAAACACTGTCAACATTTAAATTCACTTAATTATCTGTTATTAGTCTATGAGCTTTGAACTTAAATAAAGTTGGAAGCAAACCATTAAAAGTTGGTATTAGGTTCTAGAAATATATAGTTACAGTAATCTACTCTTAATCAAACTATTTTCCCTGCCTAGTTATCACTTATCACACTAAATAGGAGAACAAGTATTCAAGAAAAAGAAAAAGAGTAAGACAAAAAAAAACTATGATCAAAATTCACAATTAACTGCTAAATTTATCACAACAAATTTTATGATTTTTTTTTTACATTAATTTCACATTCATTCCGTCGAGTGAATTTTAAATATAATAAATATCCATATAATCGTAAACATACATAAACATATATAATAAGTTGTTTAAACTTTAAAATCAATTCTAAAAAAATCGATGGAAGAGCTACAATCTTACCTTGCAAAGAAGCCTTTGTACGTTACGAAACATAGCAAAGAATCCATTAATTCGCATCACAATTACTCAACAAAATTGATCAGCTCTTTGAGATTGGTCATGTAGATTCAAGAAGATAATATACATGTATAAATAAATATATCTTCCCAAAGAACTGGTGAGCATCCAAGATGACTTGTGGAGATTGATATGCAAATTGAAAGGAATCTGAGAGAAGCTTAATTTTTTTTTTTTGATTGCCGGCCTATAAATTAATCTGAAAAGCATATCTTGGAAAATTCGACACAACATAATATCTTTTTACAATATATAGAAGAAGGCGTGCCAGTTAAATAATTTAGAGAGATGTTCGAGGGTCTTTTTTTTGTTGGTTCAAAGTTGAAGAAACCACAAAGGAATACACCAATTTGAACAAAAACAAATAGATAAACCACAAAATTTTGAAAAAAAGAAGAAGAAAAAAATGATAGCTTGGACCCAACAAAGTATATTACCCAATACAAATATTATTGTAAGAAAAGAGTTAGATGGATATGACAAAGCTCACATGAACTGTGTGCGCGGTCGGAGCTGGGAGTGCTCGAGGTGGTGGTGGGCGCGCAGAGGGTGACGGCCGGCGCTGGAGGTGGTGGTGCAAGGGGCGGCGCTGTGAAATCAAGAGGAGAGGGGAATGGGGATGGGTAGCTGCGGCGGGAGGGAGAAAAAAAAAACATAAAGTGTTAGGGTTCCAAAGTGGAACCCGATGGTAGAGAAAAAATAGAGTATCCACTACGGGCATTTCGGGGCCCGTAGTGGATGGTATTATCCACTACGGGCAATTCTGGGCCCGTAGTGGAAGTCTTATTCTACTACGGGCTCAAAATGCCCGTAGTGGTTAAATGACTTTCTACTACGAGCCTTTAAAATCCCGTAGTAGATATGTTAATCAAAAACGGGTCTCCTTTGCCTGTAGTAGATAGCCCGTAATGGATAACCTTTTTTTTTTGTAGTGTGAGCTTAACCTTAACATTACGACCTAGCGATCCTACACTCAAGGAACAAGTCCCCTGCCCTCAACTCATTTGACATAAATTTTAAGTGTGAAATCTACGTGACTCATGTAGTTCGTTTGACCAATTCAACAAGAGAATTGATTCGACCATAATCTTTTCTTGCTTAACTTTTCTGTTCGACCAGTTCAACATGAAAATGAAATCTATTATTACTCGAGTCGAATGCTTAGCGTGTATTGTATTCATGCCAATTTTTAACTAGATTCAGTCAAATGCTAATAAAGTTTATTACTCGACTTAGTTGAATGCTAAGTCTAATATTTCTTAACTTAGTCAAATGTCTTATACATTCATGATTGAATCTCTGTTATGGCTTGACCCAGTCGAATCCAAATGACTCGACTTAGTCGACTTTGCAGAATATATAAAAAATATAGAAGGCAAGAATAAGGAAAATTCAAGTAAACAAAAGCTTTCTAAGTGCTAGAACGAATCTTAAAAGAAAAAAAAATTGAAAATAACATCAACACGTTATAGAAGTACCAGCTCTCAAGGGGCAAACATCATTTCAAGAGTTCAAAAATACAAGAAGAAAATATTAAGCTTGATCTTCTTGGTTGACCCTGACCGCTTCACTATCCACATCGTCATCCCTTGCTTCCATAATGGGAGTCGATGGTGAAAAGGCAGAGCGAGAATAGTCGACCTTGATGGAGGCCTAGTACGACCAAGAGGTCCCGTCGGAGGAGATTCACCCTCTTCAGCTGCACCTCGTAATAGCTCCTTTAAATTTGGAATCTTTGCATAAAGGATCTCAGGAGCACGACTTTCCATCTTTGTACCCTTACATCAATTATGCCCTCGCATGAATCACAAAGTCACAGGCGATGGTATCGACTTTCCAGACCGAAGTCTTGCATTCTTCCTATTTCGCCTTCAACTTCGCTAGAGCTAAGTTGAGCTCAGTACAAAGACTAGCTTTCTTATTCCCTATGGCAATCGCTTTCATAGCAGATTATGAAAGCGACCTTAGCTTCAAGGTTAGCCGCATTTACGCGCTCGACCTTCGCCTTCAGAGAAGAGTTGCTCGACTTTAAATCCCTTGTCTTTTTCTAGACCGACCTCGAGTCCTTCTTTAAGAAAACTTGAGCCACAAGGTCTACAAATAAAAAACAGTCAAAACATGTGCTAAAACACAAGTGTACATAAAAAAGTACAAGGCCTATAAAGTACTTGGAAGATATAACTAAGGCCCTAGTCAACCGCCTTAGTCATACCCACCTTCTTTAGCTATGTTGCATCATTAGGAATTAGAAGATGTTTCACTTGGGGAATCATTGAGCCAAAATCAGAGTAAGCCGAGGCCCCAGATAGGAATGAAATGGCTACAAACAGCTTTACATCACTGATCGTATCTCCCCTTCTTCTCTTCTGTGGAAGCGAGCCGAGTTCGACCGACTCTGTCACATGTGCAGCTGGGGCAGAAAGAGCCAGGTCTACGACTGGTTCATCCTTGAGGCTCGGCTCTCCTATTTTGGCCTTGCCTCAACTCTTCCTCTCTTATTGGCTCTTCAAGGCTTCAGTAGCGCTAGGGATCTTGAATGCACCTGACATTAGGGCTTCTGCAAAACGATGTTCGTCTTCGGTGATTAGGTTTATAAATTTCGTCACAAACAAACAACTTGCGTTGTGCTTAGCCCTAGCATACTCCGCTAAGTGTTTAACCAAGGGAAAAGGTTTACCTTTGGCATTTAGGACAGAAAACCTCCACAGTCAACTAGAACGAAGTAACTACTCGGTCAAAATCAACTTCCAGTTGTGCTCCTTTTTGTTGTAGGAAAGGATGACTTCGGTTCGACACACGCAATTTAATCCTTCCATTGATTTAGCTCGACTAGTAGAAGCTGCACGACTAAGCAAAAACAAAATTTGTTAGAAAATCATACAAGTCCTAAATAAATACAATCACTCGACGCATACACCACTAGTAGTCTTGCAGATCAAACACTTTCTCACATCGAGAATCGAGTGCTCGACAAAATCAATATTTCGAGCAAAGAAATATTTATCTTTCCAATACCGATCATTGGTAGTGAGATAACATTCAAGATTGCAAGATGTAATCTCAAACTGAGTATATGAGTTTCATATACAGAAGGATTCAATTTGATATATGCAATCTAAAGAGTCCGTAGTTTACAAATAAAGCTGGATACTTTGTTTGTAATTTATCTACTGCTGCGGTCCATCCTGTAGTGTACGGTGGTCTTATCCTAGACTGCTCATGTTGTTGACATGAGAATGGAGGCACCTTATATAATGAGATCATATAGGACTGGACCAGGATTTATATGATTCTCCAAGATCCGTTAGTAGATGAGATTCATATATATCGACAAATGATGGTTGTATATGGGTGATCTTAATCCTGACTGTCTTATAGACTCCTTTAGGTTAGATCGTGGCTTTTGACTTACCATGAGTGAGGTCAAATGTAATTTTCTCAATCAATACATCTGTATCTTGGAGTTACGATTTAGCTTGTGGCTGAAAAAATTTAAACACAATAGAGGAATTCACTCCTTTTTGCAAGAAGTGGATGAGTAGTTCCCTTAAGAGTTGATTCGGGGCTTGAACAATTATGAGCGCTCTTCTTCTTCCAAAAGTAAAATAAGATTTAATTATTCATTAGAGAATCAACGGTGCTTAAAATGAAAAGATATAATTAGAGGGGTATAACGAACTTTATGACCTAGTTGTAATTATGAACTACTTGTGGAGCATCATACCATATATAATAGCTATATCGATGGACATTGAGATTTCAGATTATATAAAACATCTGCAGTTTTGAGAGTTCAGTCTCGGGTTTTTAATGGTGTAACTCCGAGGTTAATAATCATGAAATATTAATTAAAGAGTTTTAATTAATATTTCTAAGTATCATTGGAGCTCAAAACTGTAGGTTCATTAGATCTCATTGCTAGCCTTTATGATTATTGGTAACGAGGTTCACGATATATTAATTGAATAGTCCAATTAATTGTATTACGAAACTGACACAGTTTAATTAAAGAGAATTAATTAAATAATATGATTATTTAATTAATGATTTAATAATTAAATAAATATTAATAATTTAAAATTATTAATTGTTTTAATTATTAAATATGAGGTTTCAAGTTCGAACCTTGACTAACAAAAAAAGAGGGATTAAATAATGAGATTATTTAAAGTCCCTAGAGGTCAAGAGTTCAAATTTTAATGGTGACCAAATTAATTAGGATTTAGAATCCTATTTGATCTGGTCAAACCAAAACCCTAGAGACTGATATATAAGATACATTATATCAGAAAAAGAAAGCAATGCAAACCATAGGCAAGAAAGGCATGAGCGGCAAACACTAAGGCAAAGGAGAGAAAAAAAAAGTATTTTTTCTTCTTCTTCCCTGCAGGTTCGGCCGGCCAAGAAAGAGAGGCAAGGAGTTGTCTTCTTTGCTTATCTACTACCTCCATCTCTTCATTCATGACGTACCCACACGCGTGTTATCAAACCGCGGGTTATAAGTCGGAAGGCTTGGTAGTGAATCAAAAAATAAAAGAACCAAGAAAAGCATCAAAAGTATTGTATATTAGATTTCTATTTGCATATACACAATTACTAGATCTTTTGAAAAGAGTTTTCAATCAAAAGAAAAAAAAAATTAAAACCTAATTCTTTTCACTACATTTATAAAAAGATATTTTTTCCCAACAATTGCTATTAGAGCATTTGGTTCTTTAGTTTTTGTATATATGCGAAAAAGAAAGAACTACTATCTTAATTGTTTCTTTTATGTTTCTTGATATGTATGACATGTATAAGCACCATCTAAGAATTGTATGGTTGTATGTATGTATGTATGTATGTATGTGTGTATGTGTATATATATATAATTGTTTGATATATTCATACAGATGATCGTTAATTGTATGGTGTTATGGGTTAAGGTTTAATCAAATTTTTTTGTCCTAGCCGAATTGTTCATGGTTATTTTGTATTATATTTTTTTTGTATTGTACTTTTTTTTATTGTATTATTCCGTATGGTGCGAGGAGATATGATGGATATGAAAAAAAAAAACAACTAGCAACAATGCCCGCAGCAGCGACAGCACGCACAGCGCGCGTGCTTGCGCCTCGGCTGCTGCCGCAACGTGTTTGAGACTGTTCGTGTGGTTTTTTTAGGACAATTTTTGCTGCGTATTTTTTGGAAAATATTGTTGAATATTTTTTCGGAAAAATGACAAAAAATCGCAGCGAAAAACTGCCCAAGCACACGTTGTGCTGCTGCTCACACCAAGTGTGCACGCAGTTATCACTGCTAGCAGCCGCGTTTTCGTGTGTGCTAGGGTTTTTTTGGACCTCGTTTAGGCATTGGATACGTGTTAGGGTAACGCATGAGCCTTGCTACAAAATATGGCAGCCCACAGAATTAATGTAGATGGCTCTAAAGCGTCCAAGACTGCTACACGTAATTTGTTCGTGTGTTCGGACTTGAGGCTTGCTAATGGGTAGTCTGATGGGCTTCATGGACAGCCATACCTTGCTGGTTTTTTAAGTGATAGGCCTTAAGGTCCAAACCATGAGATGAGTCACTTAAATTAAATCAAGTTGGACTTGATAGGGAGCCCAATACGAAAAATGGTGAACTTGAAAACAAAGAATTACAAGAAGACCAAGGAATGCCTTAAATTAAATTTTGTAATTAGATTTATTTAAATTAGATAACCTATGTGACTCGGTCGTCCATGTACACTTTAAATTTATGTGATGAATTATTAAGCATAATCATACATATAAATGCCATATATATAATGTGATGAATTTATGTGCCTACACTTGCATTATAACATGTCATATATGATTGTCATGTTATGTTATATTTTAATGGGATTAAAATAGTTAATATTTTCATAATTGGCAATCAAAAAATGAGTTTAGTTTTTAGGAGTAAAAATTTGGTAATGCTCATTATCATACTAATCAATTTAATTCAAATGTTTAATTAATTAGATTAGTTAGACCCAATAATTTGTTATGAATAATTTGATTAAAGCCCTAATAATAATTGGACCAAATAATGTGATTTAGTTTTAAAAGTTAAAACTTGGTAAATTCACATTAAAATTCTAGTTTATTTAAATAGTTTACATAGATTAAAATTCAAATAATAAATTAATCTTTAATAGTTAAAGATTGACAATTTATTAAGTGTTAATAGTATAAGATTCTACTAACATAATAAATATCTAGAAACTTATATTTTAAATTAGCAGTTGAATCTAAGTTAAAACTAGAGACATAGAGTTTAATAACTTGGTGTCATTAAGAAAACCATAAAATACAAATAGTGAGTGAGAGAGGGATACATGACTGTTGGCACAATTTCTTACCGGAAATGGGGTCTTATCTCTTCTTACTTGTGTCCGTTTTTGGGCGACTATTGGGTATTTTTTATGTTTTCCTTGAGTGTGCAGGTTTTCATGTCCATTTGGAGAATTGGGAAGATTTCAAGCAAAATTACATAGGGACTCGCGACTTGGCTCATACATATGCAAGTCGCGGCTGTGAAATTGGGCAACCCAAGACCGAGGCACTTGTGACTTGGGTCGCGACTTGTGTAAGTCGCGGTAGCATATAACAGGATCAGACCGAGACAGTTGCGACTTAGCCCGCGACTTGACTCGCGATTTGTGTAAGTCGCGGGCAAGTTTTTATTACCCTAATCCGAGCTACTATAAAAGGAAAACGTGATTTATTTCAAAGGGAGTTCGGCTAAAGCAGGAGAAAAACATAAAAGAGAAGAAGAAAGAATAAGAGAGAATGAGTGCCAGGAGACTAGACGCAGGATTGAATCTTCATTCATCTTCATCAACAAAGGAATTCAGATTATCAACGTAGGAGCTCACCAGAGACGGAATCAGACGAGAGTCTTCCCGTCGAGAGTTCTGTTTCGCAATTCTTCCTTTTGTTGTATTTTTATTCATGACTCCATTGTTGAACATCATGTATTTTGATTTTCTAGTTATGAACTAATTTTCTATACTAGAGATGATGATGAATCTAAATATGAATTTTGATTGAGTATTTATGCATGTTTGGATGATTTGAGTTATATTGGTTGAGTGGCTTTTAGTACTTCATTGATTGATATTTGATTGATAACCTTTTAGCATTATCTTATTGTTGTGGGTTAAGTACCGAAAGGAGATGCCCACAACGTGTTCAATAAAATGTCATCATAGTTTATGAGTTAAATAGAGATATGTTGGCTTATTCTATGTGATCCTTAATATGCTATTGTTTGTATTGCATTTGCATTCATTTGGATATCCATCGAGAAATAGGACATTAGTGAATGTGGGAATATGTCTGATTTACCTCGAGAGAGGATTTTGGGTAATTGATTAGCATAAATGTCAACCGATTAACTTAGACATCCTTACATAGTAATCTCAAATCATTAGGTAATATTTAGTGAAATTAGATTCTCTAGTTCCTTCTAGCTTTCATTAAAATCCTTTTTGTTTTCCAATTTAATAGGTTGCTTAGTATTAATCGATTCGATATTCATAGCCATTCCTTTTATTATTCAGATAGAAATAGACTTAGTTAATTTTAGTAATCAATACTTTTAACATCCTCGTGGGAACGATACTTAGACTCATATTATATTACTTGTGCCGACCCCGTATACTTGTGGGTACAAAAAGGCGTAACAAGTTTTTAGCGCCATTGGCGGGGATTGTTTTAGTCAGTGTTGATATTAATATCGGCTAAGTTTATAGCTAATTTGATTTTTTTTTTTGTTATGTTTCTTCTTCGATTGTTATTTTACTTGTTTATTCTCTCGTCCTTACAGGTAGTTTGTTCTTTGTATGAGAAGAACAAGATGTGTTAATTCAGCACCTCTTGAAGATTCCGATTTATAGATCGAGCGCACTCTTAAACAGAGAAGAAGACAAGCAAGACAGCAACTCACCATAGATCCACCACATTACCCACCACATTAGGATCCAGAGAATGCCAGAGCTCTTCGCGATTTTGCCATTCTTACCATGGAAGGAAATCAGTTAAGCATTCGTTAACCCACTGTCGCGGCAAACAACTTCGAGATCAAGCCGGCCATTATTCTGATGATTCAAAATCATGTCCAGTTTGGGGGGTTTGCCAAATGATGATTCGAACATCTACTTGAAGAGTTTCCTGGAGATTTGTGACACCTTTAAGCAGAATGGGGTGTCAGATGATGCAATTTGACTGCGGATTTTCCCTTTTTATTTATGGGATCGAGCTAAATTATGGTTGAATTCTCTACCGCCAAATATATTTACAACCTATGAAGCTTTAGCTCAAGCATTCCTCGTCAAGTATTTCCCTCCATGAAAATCTGCGAAGCTCAGAAACGACATTACTCAATTCATACCGTTTGAGACAAAGTCTTTTTATGAAGCCTAGGAGAGATAAAAGGACCTGATGAGGAAGTGCCCACACCATAGCCTACCAAAGTGGCTAATAGTGCAGACGTTCTACAACGGACTCACACAGCAGAACCGTAGCATGATAGATGCAGCATCGGGTGATGCCTTGATAAGTAAGTCAATTGATGTGACCTATGATCTTATCGATGAGATGTCCATAAATAGCTATCAGTGGGCAAATGAGAGAGCAATACCAAAGAGAGCAGCTGGGCCATCAGGAGTATTTAAAATAGATGAGATCACTTAACTGAAGGCACAGGTAGCTACATTAACCAGTTATATGAGCAAATGGAGTGTCAATTCAGTTCAGGCTTCTACTCCAGGGTACAACTTGTGTAGAGGGCTTCATATCAGTACAGATTGTCTAGCTGGGAATCCTTTTGCTGGGGGTAGTGCAGAGTAGGTGCAGTATGTGCAGAACTACAACAAGCAATACAATAACCCATACTCAAACACATACAACCCTCGATGGAGAAACCACCCAAATTTCTCCTGGAACAATCAGCAGCAAACCAGCAATGTGAGACCTCCACCAGGTTTTCAGAGTCAGGGCAATTTCCAAGGTAATCAAACTAACTTCCAAGGGAATCAGATAGCCAATCAGCAAAAGAAGAAGCCTGCACTAGAAGACATGTTGGTCAAGTTCATGTCAAAGATTGAAACTAGGATGGATCACCAGGACACTGCTATGAAGAAGATAGATGCAAAGATTGACCAAGTTGCACAACAGAATTAAGCAGCAATTAAGAATCTTGAAGTGCAGGATGGCCAACTTGCGAAAGGAAGTTAGAGGCGGATACAAGGAGCTTTACCAAGCAACACAGTAACTAATCCGAAAGAACAGTGTCATGTAATTACTTTGAGGAGTGGCAAGTCAATTGAGCAGCCAGTGGGGATCCTTTCTGAAGAAATGCCAGCTAAAAAGAGTAAGCCAATGGAAAATGGGTCAGAGATGAGCAAAAGCTAAGATGGGGAAGTACCTTCCAGTGATTTACCTCCACCTCCAGAAATTAAGGCATATGTGCCTCTTATTCCATTTCCGCAGCGTTTGAAGAAGCACAACAATGACAAGAATTTTGCTAAGTTCTTGGAGATCTTTAAGAGAATTCAAATCAACATTTTGTTTGCTAAGGTATTAGCTCAGATGCCTACATATGCAAAATTCTTGAAGGAGATCATTTTAAACAAGCGAAGACTAGGAGATTTTGAACAGTTGCACTCACTGAGGAATGCAATGCTATCATCCAGAATAAGCTTCCGCCTAAGTTGAAGGATCCTGGTAGGTTCACTATTCAGTGCACTATTGGCAAAACAGAGTTTAGGAAAGCATTTTGTGACTTGGGAGCTAGTGTGAATCTGGGTTTGAGGGAGATAAAAGCAACTAATGTGACTCTTCAGTTGGCAGATTGTTCTGTGAAATATCCGCATGGTATAATTGAAGATGTCTTGGTAAAAGTTGACAAGCTTTATTTTCGAGTTGATTTTGTGGTACTAGAGGTGGAGGAGAACGTAGAGATTCTGTTGATTATAGAAAGACCGTTCTTGTCAACCAGCAAAGCTTTGATTGATGTATACGAAGGCAAGCTAATGCTAAGGGTCGAAGATAAAAAAAAAAAGGCTATGTTTAGTGTGCTAAAGACAACACAAGAACAACTAGCAGCCAATTCATGTTTTCAAGTTGATTTAATTCGATCATCGGAGTTTGAAGGAAGAACAATGATAAGTCCAAAGGAACCTTCAAGCAAAAATGTTATGCTTTTGACAATGAAAGCGACATGTGCCAAAGATGATGCAAACAGTCCATCAAGATCAAGATCATTTCACCGGAAGAAAAAGAAAAAGAAATGTCAAGCCCAGGCGATTTAAGGAGCTGAATGGAGGATACGGTGGCTAAAGAAACCAAAATAGGGTGTATTGTTGGGGAAGCAATCAGAACTTGGCAATTATGCAAGGACTACCGCAAATTGAATTCACCATGAATCCTCACAAAGTCAAGCTAAAATTATAAATAAGCGCTCCTTGGGAAGCAGCCCAAGTTTATAAGAACTTTAAATTTTGTTTTAGTTTTTATTTGTTTTGTTTTTGTTTTTATTTTGGGTTTTGAATTTTTGGTTATTTGTATTTTGAGTCCTATTTGTTTTTCACATTTTTTTTTATATGTTGGTGTATTACTTTTGGTGTTAAAACAGGTCTAAATTAGTGAGAGAGAGAGAGAAAGAGAGTAAATTGAGCAAGAAGAAGGCTGGAAAACAGGTGCTGACTGACCCGCGACTTGGGCAAATAGCGAGTCAAGTCGCAACAGCCTCAGAAAAATGGTACTCAGTAGATGTTGCGACTTGACCTGTGACTTACCAAGTCGCAGGGAACCCTAACCCTTTAAGTGATATGGTGCATTTTGGTCCAAGTCAGTTCAAATTTTGAGATCTGCGACTTGGCCCGCAACTTAGCAAGTCGCGGTTAAGTCACGACCACTGTATATCTTCGTAAAATCGAGCAGGCCGTAGCACAGGTATGCATTTCATTTTTCTTTCTCTCAAAAACTCTCTTAAACTCTCTCTAAGTGCTGCACATCCACACCCATCATCTTCCTCGGATTAGCAACTCTTCGCAAGGTATTTTCATCGTATTTCCTTTTTCATCTCTTTTAATTTCGTTTTAGATTATTTAAGGGTGGATTATTAAAAATTTTGAAGTGTAGTGCATTGAGTTGGGAAATTTCAAAGTTTAGGGGAGCTTGGTAGGATTCGAGAACTATAGAAGTGCTTGAGTTGATTGATTAGCTCTTTATTTATTGTTTTTGGATTGTGTTAGTTTGTTTGAATTCGAATTATTGTTTTCAGTTTTGATATTTATTTCGTTAGTGATTTTCTGTTTTGTTTTGAGTTTATATTCGTATTGTGTGATTATAATCCTCTGTTTAAGTATTAGTTTTCAATTTTAGTTTCTGTTTTGTCACTGTCGTTGTTTTCATTTGCGATTTCTTATCTTTGTGGTTGTGTTTCGTAACGTATATCGGCTGGAAACCTAGATGTTATTCTACACACTTTGCATTGGACAACTTAGGTATAATAGCGCTACGTACATTTCGGTTAATTTTGTTTTTGTGTTTTGTGTGTGTTTTGTTTAGCAGGTATACAATGTCACAGCGGGGTGAGTCGTCTAGGGCAGCTCAGCGTAAAAGAAGTAGGTCACTCAAGGTCAATCCAGAATTTCGTGAGCAAATGAAAAAATTTGAAAAAGAGGTCTTCTGTTGGAGCGGGGCATTGATGTGGAGGCATTGGAGGGAACTATAATTCCTGAGATCATTGGGGCTCGGTAATGGAACCGTTTTGTGTAGCACCCTAATAATGCCAGCGAGAGGCTGGTTAGGGAGTTTTATGCCTCTATGATTCCAGGCAATTTCTTTGCGTGGGGACAGTGGTGGTCCAAGGGCAGCAGATCACCCTCACTCCAGAAATAGTCAACGAGTTCCTCGGGCTGCTAAACATACCAGAGGCCTCGGGAGGTTTAGAGCTACTATAAAAGGAAAACGTGATTTATTTTAAAGGGAGTTCGGCTGGAGCAGGAGAAAAACATAAAAGAGAAGAAGAAAGAAGAAGAGAGAAGGAGTGCTAAGAAACTAGACGCCGGATTGAATCTTCATTCGTCTTCATCAACAAAGGAATCTAGATTGTCAACATAGGAGTTCACCAGAAACGGAATCAGACAAGAGTCTTCCGGTCGAGAGTTCTTTTTCGCAATTCTTCCATTTGTTGTATTTTTATTCATGACTCCATTGTTGAACATCATGTATTTTGATATCTTAGTTATGAACTAATTTTCTATACTATGGATGATGATGAATCTAAATATGAATTTTGATTGAGTATTTATCCATGTTTGGATGATTTGAGTTATATTGGTTGAGTGGCTTTTAGTACTTCATTGATTGTTATTTGATTGATCACCTTCTAGCATTATCTTGTTGTTGTGGGTTAAGTACTGAGAAGAGATGCCCACAACGTGTTCGATAAAATGCCACCACAGTTTAGCAGTCAAATAGAGATATGTTGGCTTATTTTGTGTGATCCTTAATATGCTATTATTTGTATTACATTCGCATTCATTTGCATATCTATTGAGAGATAGGACGTTAGTGAATGTAGGAATAAGTCCGATTTGCTTCGAGAGAGGATTTTCGATAGTTGATTAGCATAATTGTCAATCGATTAACTTAGACATCCTTACATAGTAATCTCAAATCATTAGGTAATATTTAGTGAAATCGGATTCCCTAGTTCCTTCTAGCTTTGATTTAAATCCTTTTTGTTTTCCAATTTAATAGGTTGCCTAGTGCTAATTGTTTCGATATTCATCGTCATTACTTTAATTATTCAGATAGAAATAGACTTAGTTAATTTTAGTAATTAACACCTTTAACATCCTCGTGGGAACGATACTTAGACTCACATTATATTAATTGTGTCGACCCCGTATACTTGCGAGTACAAAGAGGCATAACAATGACATTATATCCCACAGTCTCCTTCATTAGTTTAACATCGTGAGACTCAAGTGGGGCCTCGTGACGGCTTTGATTTCGTCCTCCCTACGGAAGGTGTTCATGAGAGTTGACTTTCTAATGGATAGGGTTTCTGACTGTATTTTGGGATTGACCTACCCCACGATGGCAATTCTCAAGTTAAGCTCATGAAATCTGAAACGATGGGTTACACTCACAAGGATCTAATTAAACTAGTTGATTAGAAGCCTGACTAAATCATACGAGGATTGAATGATATAAGAATAAAGAGTTATTCTAATGTATTATTCGATTGAGAATGTCTCGATCTAACATGCAAGTATTTGACCTACCCTATGGCGGCACTTGCTTGTGGTATATTGGATTGTCGTGGTGTAATAACACTTTTAGGGAAATTTCTAATTCATTAAACATGTTCATGTATCATGTTTAATTTTGTGTCAAATATTTTGTATATAATATGAATGTATAAGTTAAATGAAATTTAATTTTATTTATGTTAAGATCAGTAATGTCTTCTGCAATATTACTAATCCTCCCAAAAGAAATATTACCGGGGATAACTATAAAAAATGGAAACATAACATGAATACAATCGTGGTCTGCAAAGACCTTAAATTTGTGCTTACGGAGGAATGTTCTCTAAAGCCTGTAACCAATACAGGACGAGCTATCAAAAGTAAGACCAGCGAAGCAAATGTTGCTGAGTCATCTTCTTCTGGTTACAAGACAATAAAGTGGTCTACTGGCAAAGCGAAGGCTAAGCCCAAGATTAAAGAGCACCACGACTAACAAAGCAAAAGGAAAATGTTTTCATTGCGACAAGGTTGGTCATTGGAAGAGGAATTATCCATAGTACCTCGAGGAGCTCTACAATAAGAAGAAAGTGAAAAATAAATCAGATTTACTTATCATTGAATCTTATTTAGTAGAAGATGATTCTTCACCTTGAATAGTAGATTCAAGGTCCACTAACCATGTTTATTCTTCTTTACATTGGAATAATTCTTCTATAAAACTGGAGCAGGGGTCCTTCACTATGCGCGTTGGAACAGGGGATGTCGTTTCAGCACGAGCAGTGGAAGTAGTTAGACTACCATTTAATAATCGTTTTCTTTTATTGAACAATGTTTATTTTATTCTTGGATTTACAAGGAATTTGATTTTTGTATCCAGATTACTTGAACAATTTTATCAAGTTTCTTATGATGATAAGTCTGTTATTATTTCAAGAAATGGAATAAATGTTTGTTTTGGAATAAATGAAAACAACTAGTATGTTTTACGACCGTTAATCCATACAACATTGCTTAACACTGGAATGTTTAACGTTCAAAACCTAAAACAAAACGATAGAAAGTTTCTTCAGATAATGAAACGTATCTGTGACATCTGAGACTTGGCCACATTAACCTTGATAGGATAGATAGACTTGTAAAAGGCGAATCTCTAAGTGAGTTAAAGATCGAAACTTATCAAAACCCTTTATTAAAATGCAAAGGCCCTGCTGAGGTCTCCATGAGTTCCACGCCCAAGTAGCACACACCGAGGCCAAATAGTCCATCAAGCTTTCAAAATTAAATCAAGTCAAATGACCAGTAGAAGGCTCCATGAAGATCAATTAAAGACAATTCCAACGGGCAACATCCAGGCCCTATAAAAAGAACAGGCCTCACTCTGAGTAGGGATTCATTCCATTTTGCATGAACTTTGAAATTATTTTAATGTTAAAAACTATTCACGATCATCACTTACTTGCACACTCCTACTAGCTCCGATCACCATGCATTCATGATCTCAATCATCATCGGTCAGGTCATCATCCCCAATAAGTATTTCTTTTAAGTCAATCTATTGCTTTTACATTATTTATACCCAACATACTAACTTGATCGTCGGATTGCATTTGGCCGACACCATCTCGGTGTCCCAAGCGATCTATCGATCACTGTTATTCTAGTTTTGCAGGTTGTAGTGCCCGTATTTTCATCCTATGCATTCTACGGTCTATAATAGAAAGTAATCGGGTCTAGGATTTAGTTTACTTATCGCCTAATTATTGAATCGTTGAAATAAATGAGTTTCACATGTCAGTTGTAAGGCGAATAGCACTATTGAGAGATTAATGCATAATTGGTTGTTGATGACTATACTTAGCAAGTATAGACTATGAAGAAACCTTCGATGCAGTGGCTTGAATCTGGACATTTTCAGGCATAATTGTAAACTGTGTAAGTTATTTAATCAAAATATAATCCATTTATGTAATGTATTAAGTACATTAACACAAATTTGATATAATACATTAAAACTCCAAATTTATACATCACATGCGGTGCAACGACTTGAACCTGGACGTTGTCAGGTTATATGAGCACCCTTTACCACCTAATCACACTAGGCAACAATACCCCCAAAATGTTAGAACGTACAATTTATACAAAATATTTTACATGCCATAACTTTTAAGTGTAGAAACATCTTAGACAGTGTAGACATATTATATTTTGAATCTTAAAAGGAAGATCTAAATTATAATTATTAAGATTAGAGTTAAGAACATCTACTAATAGTTCAAGCGGTTAGTGCATCATTCTATCTACCTTAATGGTAGGGGTTCAAGTCTCACAATATGTATTTACCAACACGATGATTGCTAACAGTAATCGCTCTTAAGCGAGCGACACGTGTCACCTATTCCATTTTTTTTTTCAAATTTTATAAATAATCTCATTTTGATCCTCATATCTATATTTTTAGTTCATATGACCAAAATTTTAATAGTCAAACGTAAATTAAAGTCAAAATTGACTGTTTTACCCTAGTAATATAATATTGATGTTAAAATATGTATTCATCCTCCTACTTACAACATGCTATTGTACTATAATTTGAAACGTATACCTATTTTTTTATGTGTCTAATTAACTATATAGAAAAGCATAAAATAAAAAAATATCACCAATAGAGGAAGTAACCTTTTTTTGGCTTCCTCTATGGAGGCCACCTTTTTTTTCAAATTTTTTTGCATTTTTAGTTATATAAAATTACACATGAAAATAACATTGATAAGTTTTTTTAATTCATTTTTATTTAATTTTTCAATTTTAATTATGACTTTTAATTTTTAAATTTTGATAGCAATTAATTTTGAGTTTTATTTATATTTGACTATTAAATTTTTTGTTCACATGGACTAAATTGATGAATTTGTAATAATTTAGGGTCATAAAAATATTCTTTAATATTAATATCCTATTACTAAAGGCAAAACAATCAATTTTGACTTTAAATTACGTTTGACCATCAAAATTTTAGATATATATACTAAATTGATAAATTTATAATAATTAGTAGTCATGGATTCTAAAATTAAAAATATAAGAACTAAAATGAAATTATTTACAAAATTTAAAAAATAAAAAATAATAATAATAAAGGTGATATATGTCGCTCCTTTAGGAGCTATTGTCTTTTGCCTAGATGATTTCAGCTAGCATTGCTCTTACTTGTATATGTGGAGATATTTTTTTCTAATTATGGAAGGTGATGTCTCCCGATTATAAGAGTAAATATCCAAATCGTGTATGTAGTGCTTGACAGGTCCCAATAAATTTATAATTAATTACGTTGTAATTGAATAATTTTTTTAAAAAAAAATTAGAGTTAAACTTTACGTCTAACAGCATATACTTTTTTAATTGATTATTGTGTGGGCTGATGGCTGTTTTTCAACCTCCAACTCTAATCTTGACAGTTGACTGCGACTTATTTGAAAATTACATCCCTGCTGTTTCGGATTCTGACATTCCATCTTTGTTTCTTTTCCTCTCGATTTTGAAGTTTCTTATTAAAAAAAAGAAAAAAATTGCTCATCATATTCATGGAGATTCTATATATTACATGGCATGTATTGTCTTTAATTTCTTCATTTTGTATAATTTGTAATATATCTTAATGATAGGCTAGTCTCCTCTTAACATGCCCTAGTGTAGGTTCACATAATTTCTTTTTATATTTTAATAAAAAAAGAAGCGAGAGATCCATCGTAGATTGTGAATCAGGGGAGGTTCGAACTTACATTTTTACAATTAAATTTAATGTCACAGGAGTTCAGTATCAGTTTCTACAAGCGTTGATTCTGATTATAATTCAACAAATTTTATGTAGGTTCAATGTTATTTGTTATTCCTGAAATCGTATAGAGGCTTTAAGACAAAAAGATACTTTATCTCCCTATGCTAGGTTGTCCAAAAAATTTACTTCAATTTATATTTAAATGATGTGTGAGTTGTAAATCATTAAATGATATGGTATGTGAATGTCATATCATTTGAGTATGAATTTGGACAAATTTTTATGTATCCTATCATTTCTCATTTCTGATATGTGGACAGATTATCTAGTCTTTTTCGAGCCTTTTGAGCACGAAGGACATGTTTTTATGGTAGAGGGGGCCTTGAATTTCACACAAGTAAGAACATGTTTTTTTATGAAATACCCTAATTCTGTCAAAATATAATTTCGACAATATCAAGACCTATTCCAAGTTGTATTCTATGGGTGCATTTAGTCTGCGGGATTGGATTGGACTATTTTTATGGGATATAATATGATTAGATTGGATTAGATTGGACTTATAAGGTGTTTGGTGCAGTATGAATTGAATTAAAAATAATATTTTCTCTTATTTGGTGTAGTATGAGATGAGATAAATCAGATTAGATTAAATTAAATTAATTTTTACATAAAATAAAATTATATTAAAGTAAATTAAATTTATTTTAACTTAAATAAAAGATAAAATTAATTTGAAATCAAATTAAAAAATATATTTAAATTAAATTAAATTTAAAATGATATTTTTGAATAAAACAAAATATTTAAATTATTTTGTAAAATAAATAAAATTATTTTAAATTAATTTTAAATAAGATAAGATAATTTTAAATTAAATTAAATAAAAAATATTAAATTAGTAATATTTTTTGAATTAAATATAATATTTAAATTATTTTTAAAATAAATAAAACTATTTTAAATTATTTTTAAATAAAATAAATTTATTTTTATTTATATTAAAAAGTATATTATATTAAAAAAATTTTAAAAAAAGGGCAAAAGAAGAGATGGGGCAATTTTGTCCCATCTCTTTAAGCGGGAGTCAATAGTCCCACCAAAATGGAATAAGGTGATACTGTTCCAAATATAGAATTGGTCTAAATTAGTTCAATCTTATTCTTATCTCAGATACCAAACGTGTCATATATTCAATAATTATAAAGATAGGATAATCACAATACGATGAAAAATATATCAATAGATTTGACTTAATATAAGC
The DNA here is from genome assembly GCA_003430845.1 of Xanthoceras sorbifolium. Classification (NCBI taxonomy): domain Eukaryota; kingdom Viridiplantae; phylum Streptophyta; class Magnoliopsida; order Sapindales; family Sapindaceae; genus Xanthoceras; species Xanthoceras sorbifolium. The sequence goes on along the minus strand of CM010613.1, from coordinate 14,746,647 downwards.
TACTTCCACTTTGCCAAAGATATCAATATTATTAATTTTGATACTTAGATAACAATATTATTAATTTTGCCAAAGATAAAATATTTCATTTACTTGTAAGCTGTTGGATGATTTTCCCATTTGAATGAAAAAAAAAAGTGCTGATTCTGTTTTAGGTTTTAGAGTTAAAACAAACACATTCACATATTAGAGGTGAGGAAGAAAAAAAATAGATAAGTTATTTAGATTTTAAATTTTAATTCACTTTCAATTTTTAATAAAATTCAATATTGTTCAGTTCTCAGCTAAAAAAATAAACTACCTCAAACTAATTATAGTAAATTAGTGATAGGTGTTTATGTTTTTCTCCATTTTAAGTCATGCATTAATGAATATAAGATAGTATATTTAGGAAAACATGTAATATGTAATTCAAATTAATTATTTAAAAAATATAAAAAATTTTGAAAATTTTTGTTAACCAAAGTGAAAGAGAATTAAAGAATTCATTTATGATTTTGTTTTTAATTTTAAAAATAAAAACTATTTTTTGATAGTAATATATTGATATTGCAATTTCATGTTAGAATTTATTCCTATTTTGAATTATTAATTAAATGTTCCCATAATTGTTTAACCTATTCTAATTTTTAATTTATTAAAAGATAATTATTACATACTAATTTTGTAAAGTTAGAAATAAATTAAATTGCAAACTTTATTTTAAAAGAAAAAAGAATAGATTAATGAGGGTGTATTTAATTTAATCTTTTATAAACTTTTAAATTTGAGCTTGTTCGAGTAGACGTAATACAATTTTATTTAATCATCCAAAAACTCAATTGAGGTAACAACCAAATGACCAAAAAAAAAAAAAAATTAAAAATAGCTTTTGGATTAAATAAGTTTTTTTGCCAGTAAGCTTTTCTAAACGTATACTTAGAGTCTGTTTGGAAAAGTTTATCCTAATAAAGTTTCTAGAATTAGATATTTTAGAAGTAGAGCTTTTACAAGTAAAGATTTTAAGGAAAAACTGTTGACCGTTTGGTTGTCACTTATAAAGGCTTTTTGAAATGATAGGATTACCAAAAAGGAGAAGACATTGTAAAATTAACAAAATATAATAGGGTTATGTCGACATTTTAATGTTTTTAAAAGCTCAAAAAGATCTAATTGAAAAAGTTCAAAATTTGAGCTTTTTCTAATAGACGTAAAACAACTTTTTTAATCATCCAAAAGTTTTATTAGAATGACAATCAAACGACACGAAAAAAATTAAAAAGAATTTTTGAGATTAAAAAAGCTATTTTGGCCAGTAGAGAAGTTCTTCTAAATGTACACTTAGAGTAAGGCCAATGTAGCACCATTTTGGTGTGGTATTATTCACCACACCAAATTTTTTTAACTTTTATAAATTTCCTATTTTACCCTTTTTTAGTTATTTCAAACAAATTTTATTACTTTTATATCATTTTATCAATTTAATATATTTATAAATTTTGATAAATAATAAAATTTATAAATTAAAATATTATAAAAAATATATCATTGTAAAGATCTTGTCGAGATCTTCAAAATGAACCCAATATTATATATTTAATTTATTTAATTCATTTTTTTATCTCATCTCTAAATTTTTTATTTAAAATTAAATTTGTAATAATTATGAAATAATTATTTTTTAATATTATATGATTAATTATTTAAGTATATCAAATAAATTAATTAATTTTATATAAGTTATCAAATAAAAATTAATAATATTATATAAAGAATATTCTTTAAAGATGCTCTTTACACCAATTTGGTATTAATAACATTGGAGTGGAAAAAAATTTAGTGTAAGCATATGCCATAAAGATATCTTTTTAACACCAAAATGGTGGAATATTTGGTATGATACATTGGCCTTGCCCTTACAGTCTATTGGAAGAGTTTCTTCGAGTAAAGTTTTTAAAAGTAGAATTTTTAAGAAAAAGTCGTTGGTGTTTGGTTGTCAATTAAAAAAACTATTTGAAATGATATGATTACTAAAAAAAACACATTTTAAGTTAAAAGGGCATTGTAAAATTAACAAACTTTAATTAAGTTATATTAAACATTTAAATATTTTTAAAAATTTAAAAAAGTCTAAAATTTGAATTTTTCCAAGGACGTAAAACAATTTTTTTAATCGCCAAAAAACTCTACTAGGGTAGCAACCAAACAATATAAGAAAAAAATTAAACAAATATTTTGAGATTAAATAAAGTTTTTAGCCAATTAAAAAAAAAAAAAACAAAATCAAATTTGTTGCGAAGCAAATACAAGACAAAGTAATTAATGAAATTACGATACAAGCCCACTGCCGTATGTCTCCATTCTCCACCCACTCTCCGTACTTACCAAGTACCTCACAACGGAAAAACAAAAAAAAGAAAAAAAGAAAAAAAAGAAGGAAAAATCAAAATTGAAGTCAGTGTTTCTGTATTTATTACTCGCACAACAAACAACAAATTTTCAACTCTCTCTCTCTCTCTCTCTTATCTCTTTCTGGATTATCAGATCTTGGAAAATCTATGCTTTCCAGTTGTTTTGTATCGTTATTGTTTGGATGTTGAATTGGGTTAGCGAGAAACTGGAAGATTTTTGTTCGGTTTTGTCTGTGATTGAATGAGAGATAAGGTTCTTGGTTGTTGTACGTTTGTGCGTTGTTGCTGCTGTTGTTGTAACGAGGAGGTACGATTTTGGGCTTGTGATTTGAAGCAGGTCTCGCTGGGCAAAGGGCGGCTGATTTGACTTTTACTGGGTTCTCTCTACTTTTTTCTGTTGATTTCCTTTGAAAATTGAGCTTTCTTTCTTTTTGTAGAGGAATTTTAGTCTTTGCTTGAAGAAATAGAAGAGAAAGGAGAGATCTTTGCGTGAAAGATGCAGCACAATCAGCCAAAGAAGGTTCTTTTTCTTTCTCTAGATTATATGTTTGGTTGCTGAGAAAGTCTGCAAACGATTAGATCTGGTTCAGGGCTTTCAAAATGATTATGGAACATGAATTGAATCAATATTTTCGATATGAGTTTTCAGTGAAATAAACAGAAATATGTTTTTTTTTGGAAAAAAATAGATAACTTAGCATAAATTTAATTTTTTTTCTATTATTCTATTTTTGGTTACTTTTGTTGGGATCTTGAGACGACACTGGACATGAAATAGAAATTCTCGTTATTATAATTTTTTTTTTAAAAAAAAAATGTATTTCTCACTAATCAATTTATGGTTTTTAGTTTCTTGATTTTCATGTGATGTGCAGGTAATTGTGGTAATCTGGATATTATCTTATGTTGGTTTTTGGTTATTATTTATTTTTAATGTTCATTTTATTATCCTGCACAGCAATTTGTAGAAATGAACCTGATTCTGTTCACCAAGTTGACAATTTATGATATTCTTTGTTCAGTCTTTCGAATAGATTCTTGATTGTGTATATTTTTCTTGTCTGAGTTGTTTCCTGCTTTTCCTGCTTTGTCTGATACATGCTTGGAGGTTATCTTAATATATATATATATATTCTAGTCTTGGATTTGCTCGTAGTAAGGTTTGAGTCTCTCTGACTGCTTTTACATTTTCATATTTGCACACATGCAAAAGGGTGCGTTTGTGATTGCTGTAACTTATAAAATAATTATTTATTTTATAATCTAGGATCCAAAAAGTATTTAGTAAATTAATTAAAAGTTAATTATTTTTTAAATTACTTCTCTAATATCATATTTCTAAAAGCAACGTACGAAAAAAAATCAACTTTTAATTAATCTACGAAACACTTTTTGGATCTTAGATTAAGAAATAAGTGATTATTTCATAAGTTACAACAATTCCAAACGTACTATCAAAATTGAAGTATTTTATCCATGTTCCTGCATTTATCTGGGGTCAAGCTATTCTTGCTTTTTCAGTTCTTATGTGGCATTAATCCTATTTCATTAATGAAATATGCATGCATGCACAATCACTTGATTGCAACTCCTGGAGATGTTTTACCCATTTCTCGTTTCTTTCACACTACTTGTCCTCATTTATCTCAGCCGTTATCTCTATATCTTTCTCTCTTCTCTTTCATTTGTTCTTTCTTTGATCCCTGGAAAGAGAAATGAAGCCACTATTCATTATAGAGGTTTAACTTTGAACAATGGACTTGTTCATAAAGCTTGTTCTTATATTTGGTTTGGCCAACTTTAAGGGCTTTATTATTAGAATTAAGTTTAATTATTGTAAAAATTTGAGATGATTCTAACATTATGTTTGTATTAATCTTGTTTTTCCTTAGTGAAAGTGTAGGCTGTTTATGAACAATTTGTGTCTCTATGTATGGAAGCACCATGCATATATTTAAAGTGATTTCACGAGTGTCTTGCTATTGGACATGTTGTTTGTTCTTTTATTAATGAACTATGTGTTGCTCTTTTTACCTTCATTGACATATCGCCTGTAGTAAATTCTGTGCGCTTGCTAATCTAACGTGATTTTTCTTGTCCATGCTTCAGGACTTAAAAGTGAAGGACTTTTTCACTGAGTATGGGGAAGCTAACAGATACAAAATCCTGGAAGTTATTGGAAAGGGAAGCTATGGCGTTGTTTGTGCAGCCATTGACACACATACCGGAGAGAAAGTGGCCATAAAGAAAATAAATGATGTTTTTGAGCACATTTCTGATTCTATCCGGATTCTGCGAGAAGTCAAGTTGCTTAGACTTTTACGGCATCCTGACATTGTTGAAATCAAGCGCATTATGTTGCCACCATCAAAGAGGGAGTTCAAAGACATATATGTTGTATTTGAGCTCATGGAGTCTGATCTTCACCAAGTCATTAAAGCTAATGATGACTTGACCCGTGAACACCATCAGTTTTTTCTTTACCAGATGCTACGTGCATTGAAATATATGCATACAGGTTACTTTCACTTCTTTGTTTATGCTAAATGCATTTTATTTGCTTTCTTGCAATTTATATGATACATATGTTAATAATTTGTTGGCTTTGTTAGCAATTTAATTGCCACCATATATATTGTAGGACAACAAGTTGTTTGTCTTTAATTATTTCTCTGGACAAATGTGGGAAGGGGAGATTCTCCAACTGTTGGCAGACATTGTTCTGATTACATTGTTTCTTCTTGCAGCAAATGTCTACCATCGAGATCTTAAACCAAAAAATATTTTGGCAAATGCAAATTGCAAACTCAAAGTTTGTGATTTTGGATTAGCACGAGTTGCATTTAGTGATACTCCAACAACAGTTTTTTGGACTGTATGTACTTCCAACACACTCATTTATGGTCACAACTATAGCTCATGTAACTTGAATTTTTTTTAAAAAAAAATTTCGTTTCCAGGAGTATGCATGGAGTTATTTTTAACATGCTTACATTTTTCCCGTTACACCTTGCAGGATTATGTTGCTACAAGATGGTATAGGGCTCCAGAGTTGTGTGGATCTTTCTTTTCGAAGGTATGGCATGTTCACAATGTCTCACCTCTTTTTCCTTCTTTGCCGTTCTAGATTTAATGTAATATGATTGGAGCTTGGTCTTGTAGTGTAATGGGTTGATCTGGTATAGTTTTGTCGTTCAAGCTGCTTCTTGCAGAGTTGCACTTAATCAGACAGATGGATCAAGATAGCATCTCCTGAATTTAACCTGCAATTACTGTTTGGTTGGACATGTATGAAATTGCTAACATGTGTCAATGTTATGAGCAATGGATAGTACTTAAGCAACACGTTTATTTGTCTATAAAATGCTTGAGTACTTTATAGTAAACAGTAATGCCTAGATTAAAATAATTGTTGTTCAGGGATGACTATGAACTCTCCTGGAAGTTGAAATGTCTGTCATCCAGGTAATTGTGTCAGGTTATGTCCGTTTCTCTGGAACGGTTTACTTGCAATGTCAATGTTCTGATTTCGCTTTACTACTCTAATTTGTTTTGGTATCCTTTGCAGTATACACCTGCAATTGATATATGGAGTATAGGTTGCATATTCGCTGAGGTATTGACAGGGAAGCCGCTGTTTCCTGGTAAAAGTGTTGTCCATCAATTAGATTTGATAACTGATCTTCTCGGTACACCTCCATCAGAAACCATTGTTGGAGTATGACCCATCTTTCATTCTTTCTTTTTGTTATTTCCTATTTTCATTGCTTTTTACAGCGGGTTTCTCCTTTTCCCAACCTCTTATAGAAAGTTTTTTCATAATGAGTGCAGGTTCGAAATGAAAAAGCAAGGAAATACTTGATGGAAATGCGGAAGAAGCCTCCTGTGCCATTTTCACAGAAGTTTCCAAATGTAGATCCTTTAGCACTTCGGCTTTTGCAAAGGTTGATAGCATTTGATCCAAAGGATAGGCCAACTGCTGAAGAGGTCTGTAGTTCATTCTGTTTTCTTGCCATAGGAATGTCATGCAGGCTGATTTTAAGGATGGCAAAACAGTCCGGGTTTGACCGACCCGGATAGGACCTGCTTGATGCGGTCTGGGAATAAATCCGGATCGCATTAATATGAAACCCGAATATCAGGTTTAAACTCATATGAGTTACGGATCGACTGCGGGTTGAAATGTGGGTACATTTCAAACCCGCAACCAAAACAAAACGAGGGTTTTCTTTTTCCACCAGGACTGATTTTGGAGCTTTGTATACATATATGTTTACAAGATTTTGCTACTATACAATCTCATGACAGTTTAGAAGCCCACAAGATTTTTCCCAATTTGTTTTTTTGTTTTTTATAATGTTGACTTCTGAGAACCATTGGATTTTGATCCATTGAAGTTCAATTTGACCTGATACTATATTGAATCTGTATAGTAGCCAATCCATGTCTACAAGGAATTTTTTTCTTTTATTTTTTTGCCTTCGTTGTGCTTATTTTCTTTGGGTTTAATAGGCATTGGCTGATCCTTACTTTAAAGGCCTGGCAAAAATCGAGAGAGAGCCTTGTTGTCAGCACATTTCAAAATTGGAATTTGAATTTGAGAGGCGAAGGGTGACAAAGGAGGACATTAGGGAGCTAATATACCGAGAGATATTAGAATACCATCCGCAGCTGCTCAAAGATTATATGAACGGAAATGAAGGCTCAAATTTTCTCTATCCTAGGTTGCTTTTTACTTAAAACTTTGATCATTTGCATTTTCATTATTTTTGTTGTGTTGTAACTTGTGACATCTCTATTCATTGCAGTGCTATAGGTCAATTCAGAAAGCAGTTTGCATATCTTGAGGAAAATAATGGTAGAAGTGGTGTGGTTATTCCTCCAGAGAGGAAGCATGTCTCCCTCCCACGGTAAGACTAGTTGTTAGTTTAAGGTATCAGCTGTTTAACTCAGGTGCAAGTCTAAGTTTCGCCGTAGCTTCTGTGTCTGAGCGAAGAAAAAAAAAATACACCTTAGCTCTCTTTTCGGATAAGGCTGGAGGAGAAGCCAGAGAATGTACATATTTAATCCATTGTGTAGGAATTTTCCTAAATAGATGATGCATTGGTTTGAATTAGTGGTTTTAGAGAGCTCAACGTTTGCTGCTTATGTTCTCATAGATATGGTTCTGTTTGCAGATCTACAGTTCATTCGAGTACAGTCCCTCCTAATGTACAGCAAAATGTCGCTTCATCTGAGAGCCGGCAAATGATGCAAGAGACTTCTAAAAATTTTAGAGTTGCAGATGCAATTTCCGCAAGTCAAGCTAAGGTTTCAAGGCCTCCTCCAAGGGTGCCAACAGGTATGAGGAGTTATTTTCTTCTTCTTCTCTCTCTTGTCAGCCATCTTCCTTTCTGAATATGACCTTTCAGGCCTCTATTGGTATTTTCTCAAATGGATTTGGCAGTTAAAAGGGTATATAATAAAGATTGGATGTCATCATATGATTTGTAGACATGGAGCACTAGAAACCTTATCAGATCTTTGTTACCAGCTTATCATGGTAATACTTGGCGGAGCTGGTCTCTAAGTAGAACCTATTTAGGACTGGTTCTGGACTTGTAAGTTGCAATCACAGTCATGCTATACAAAAATCCATTTTCGAATCTTCTTTTCCATTGGTCATGTAAGCTATTCTGGTAGTATAGGCAATTTTTTTCTGGCTTTGTTGTTGCAGCATGTAGGTTGCAAACACTTCGATCCTTCGTAGCATACCAATTAGTATATGCTACTATATAGAGCCATTTGTAGATCCAAAGGTTCTGAAAGATAACTTAGCTTTCTTTTTGGTTATATAAGTATTTCTGTTAAGACTTGAGGGAATTTTGACCCGCTTTGCACTTGCTCCATTTATGTTGCTAATACTTTTATTTTTCATACAGCAAAACCGGGGAGAGTTGTGGGATCGGTTGTACCGTACAATAATGGCAGAAACATCAAAGATAGCTATGATGCAAGGATCTTTTGCAGAAATGCAATCCTTCCTCCACAGAATGTATCTCCACATTGTTTCTTTAGGACCAACACCATCAACCAAGAGAATTCTGGATTAGAGCCGGGGAAGGATTTTTCCCATGTTAAACTGGAACCTCAACAATGCGTAATGTCAGCAAAACCAGCGCACGCCATTCCCATTGATGTCAACACCAATCCATATTACCAACCCCAAGCCAAATTGGATCAATTGAATGACCGAATCACCATTGATGCCAAGTTGTTACAGGCACAAACCCAGTTTGGTGCAGTAGGTGCTGCTGCTGTTGCTGTAGCTGCACATAGGAATGTGGGAGCTGTGCAATATGGATTATCTTAGGTAGAAAGCTGTTGTGCAAATGGGAAAAATGATCAGACGAGCTTAAACTGAGGGTGGGAATGTTGGGGTTATTGGTGTTGCCTCTTCCCTGGAAGAGAGTATTTATGTTATGTAATTATATGTTATAATCATTGAATTTAGAAGTGAAAATAATTTGTTTTTCAGTGCCTTAGAAATTTTCTTCCACTGTAATGTTGCTAAGTAATTTTTTTTTTTTTTTTCCCTTTTAGCTTCTTTACCTTCCAAAGATGGAAGGGTAGGGTCTCTTACCATAGATATAGGACTAATCTGTATTGAATACATTGTAACCGCAGAAACCTTTCTTTTGAGCATTTCAAATTGAGGTTATTACTAATGGTAAGACCCATACATGTTTGGTGTAATGTATTGTATTGTGTACTGGACAATAACTTACTTTAATTGGCTAATATTGTATTAAATTGTGGTTAAGGATACTAATCTCTGTGGTTAACTATGGACGTTTGATGATGGACGTTTGTTGTTGTGAGTTTGAAGAAGCAGCCTTGACATGTTGAGCCTTTGAAGTTAAACCCTTGACAAATGTAGTCTTGGTGGCCGAAGCTGTGGTACTCTCATCAATGTACCAAGCCACTTCTTGTCTCCATAAAGCTTTAGCATCTCATCAATGTTGATGGCCCCAATTGTCAATTCTTTGATTGATTCCTTTGCCAACTTCAACTCTTCAATATGCTTACTTTTCTCACTTTGACAAAATCTAAAGCTTTGACTTTCTTCTCCATTTCCTCCTTCATCATTTTCAATCGTTTAGCATAATCTTCAATTCCATTGATTGTGTCTTTGAGTTCTTCGATATGACTTGTGATGACCACTTGTCACTCTCAAAGTTGTTCATCTTTGTGATAATGGGCATGCTCCATCTTCAAGTTTGCATTATCCAATGAAAGTTGATTTATCGAGAACTCTTCTGTGGTCCCTTAATCGACTCCCCTTCTAGCATCATATTTTGCATGACTCCTAGAATTGACAATATATGAGCTTATAAAAAAGGACCTAATCAGGAAAACTTATCATCCTTAGTCATGTCTAGCTTTCTATGTAGAAAATGAAGCGAAAATAGAAAGAAAGGTCTCTAGATTAGTAATGAATTACAAGCCTTAGAACAAAAAATTAAATTGGCCTGAATATCAAATCCCTAATAAGAGAGATTTGTTGAATAGGCTGCTTATATTTCTCCAATTTGATATGAAGATTCAGATTGCAGAGCAGGATAAATACAAAACACAGCGTGCACAGTACCATTTGGGCACTATGGATGGAACATCATGCCATTTGTACTGAAGAATGCTTCCTCAGGATTGCAGATGTTCTAGTATTCTCAAAATCCTTAGATCAGCATTGAAAACATTTAAGGGATTTTCTTGAATGGTTAAGCGAACGTGATTAGTGGTATCTACTAGAAAATCAAGTTGTTCCAAACTAAAGTTACATTTTTGGGGCATAACATATCAAGGATCAATTACCCCCATAGATAGAGCAATCGTTTTTGCTGAGAAGTTTCTTGATGAAATAAAAGGAAAAACTCAGCTGCACAGATTTTTTAAAAGTCTTAATTACCTAGCTGATTTCTACAAAGATCTAGCAAAAGACACAAGGCTTAAGAAAAATTCAGATCCTTGGACAGAAACTTGTACTGAGGCAGTTCAGAAAATTAAGTTGAAAGCTAAGGAATTGTCATGTTTAGCAACTCCTCATCCAGATGCTTTCAAAATTGTGGAAACTGGAGGAATATTGAAACAAGACTAGAGGGAAAAACTTCTTTGGTTCGTTTTACTTTGGGAATCTGGAAGCTAGCCCAACAAAATTATTCAACCATTAAAGCCATAGTTCTTTATAAATCAAAATTTCAAGACGATTTGATAAACAATTTCTTTTTACTAAAAATAGATAGTAAATCAGCAAAAGAAGTTTTGCAAAAGAATGTCAAAAATCTAGCCTCAAAACAAATTTTTACTAGACGGTAAGCCATTCTTTCAAAATTTGATTTTTGACGTGGAGTTTATTAATGGGGAATATAATTCTCTAATAGATTTGCTAACTCGAGAATTCAAACTAACAATGCCAAAAGGCTAGCATTAGCCTCATCCTCACTCACCAAAGAATTTAAGCTAATAAGGTCCTCTTCACTAATTTTAGGGAAAAACAGTGCAAGATTCTCATAGGTATTGAAAAAAAAATAGATAAATGAACAAAATTGGTATTTTAATTTTAACTTCAACAAAGTTTTTTCATATAGAATAATAAAAAGACTCTTCTAAGTTAATTTAAATTTGAAGAATGAGTTGTCCGAGTCTAAATTAAAGTGATGATATACTTGTTGAATATTGAATATTGAGTTGTTTGATTTTTTTTTAAATGAATTTTTTTTTATTTTTTTGGGGTTTGAAATTTTTACTTTTCTATTTTTAGTTAAAAAATATCTGATTTTTTTCGTCTTTTTACTATTTTTGAACGGTCAATTCTAATTTTTAATAATCAAACTTAAAGTCTGGAGAGTTCAATATAAATCCTTATAAATTTTAATTTCGAATATACTTTAACAAACCTCGGATAGGTTAAATATTATTTATTCTTTTTATACTACACCTCTATTAAATTATAACCGAGAGATTTTACTCATCTAGGGCACCATTTAATTTAAGATTTTGGATAATTAAAAAGAATGCACCAATAGCAGTCCTTTTCTCATGATTTCTCAAATCAAACATAAAGAATTGACCATAAATCCTATACTGACCATGTATAGAGACATATATCAGTTGAGTATAAAATTGTGGAAAAGCTGTGACCTGATCACTACAGGAAACAAAATTGGTTCATAAAACAAATAAACACAGAAATGGAGAATTCCCGCGTAAGTTTTTCATGGGCTTAAAGCCAGTGCTGTTCTCACAATATTCAAACAAAACCACCCTCTCACGGCTACCCATAACACATCCTAACAGCACATGAGAACCTAACCTCCATATTACAACAAAAAAAGCTGAAGCATGTCTGTCAATGAGCTAATTTGGCTTCCGCATATTTCGGCCAGCACGAATCACTTCATCCACCAATAGCAATTGGGATGCAATTACAGGCCTGCAAAACAGAGCACCACATGGTTGCTTAATAACTAGATGAGTCCAAATAGATATACAAAGATAGTAATAAGCTGTCATGCTTTAAACAAGAAAACGTGGAAAAAACAGAGACATAAAACAAAGGGCATGAACAAGTTGGGAGCAAAGAAGAAACACGAAATGCCAAAAATGATAAGCAGTTATCACATACCCTGAGTTTATAATTTGACGCTTCACAGAGTAGTTGTCAAAGATACCCTCCATTTGGGGATCAATGGGGTCTCCTGAATGCTGGTTTAATCCCACAACATTCCCCCTGTCATGCTCCCCCTGAATATACACGTGGATAGTATGACATTGCTCAAATTAATTAATATACTATTCTGTCAAATAATAATAAGGGCAAATTGCACAAACTTAGGGGTCTTTTTTTTTTTTTAAAAAAAAAATCTGAAGATTGAATAAACTTGAATTTTTCTAAAAACTAAACATGGACTAAAACCTAAATGACATGTGTATTTTTTTCCTTCTAACTACAAAATAAAAGTGTTTTAAGGTAGAAACATATTAATAAAAATAAGAATGATAATTATGGAAGAAAATATTGTAATTATGATTTAGTAATTAGATGTTAAGTAATAAGTTAGAATTTTTAACTTTAAGTTGCTTTTTAGCATTTTTAAATTGTTTGAATACTTAAAAAAACAAACAAAGGCAACTTAATGTGTTCAATTCAGATCCATTAAGTGGAAAAAAACAAATGACCCCTACCTTGAATTTTGGTGATATTGCACCCAGCATTTAAGTATGTCATAATTGCACTAAGGTACCCTGTTGACCATTGACTAACAGGTGTTTAGGGTTAATTTTAACTGAAAATGTTAAATGTCCATTTTACCCTTTAAAAATAAAAATAAAAAAATTGTTAGGAGCATCATCTCCAGTCGAAGCACAAGCAATCCTCCAAAGACACAGTCTCCAAAGAGGCGTATTTACTTTTTGGATGAGGTTCCATTTCTCTCCCCACTTCTTCCTCTTGCACTTGTGTCAGCCTCCTCTGGGACTTTCTTAGGTTTTTTTTTTTTTTTTCTCTTTTGAAACAGGGACTTTCTTAGTCAATCATTCCAGATCGCTCCCAACGATCTTGTTCCAGATTGCTATCTAGTTCTAGATTGCTCCCATCTATCTGGGTCATCTGGAACGCTCTGGTTCAAGATCGCTCCATAGCAATCTCCATCTGGTTCCAGATTCGGAACCAGATTGTTCCAGCAATCCAGATTGCTGATATTTTTTTTTTTTCAGTTTAATAGGATTTTTACTTTTTTTATGATTGAAAATGCTTTATCAACAAAAAATTGTTATGGTGTTGCGTTAGTGTGATGTGGCAAATTATAATTGGCTTAATTTTTTTATAATTAAATGGAAAAAGACCAAATTGCCTTCCACAGTTAAATACTAACTGTGGTCAGCTGAAGTAAACAGTCAACAGGGTATCTTAGTGTAATTATGGCATACTTAAATGCTAGGTGCAATGTCACCAAAATTCAGGTTAAGTTTGTGCAACTTGCCCTAATAATAATAATAATAATAATAATTAACATGGAAAATAAATGCAAAAGTGTATACCTTAAGGGCGATGATCACATCTTGAGTGTCAAGCCCAGCATTCTCAGCAAGTGTCTTAGGCACCACAAGAAGAGCATCAGCAAAAGCTTCAACTCCCAGTTGAGCACGCTGCTCCATGTTGGTAAACATCATAGAAGTTTCAAAGATTAAAAGACTAAAAATGATGTAAATTATTTTTTAGGAAGGAAAATATTACAGAAAATATACCCCTTGAACAGTTTTTTTCACTTCATTGACTAGGTATTGTCTGGCTGCAACTTCAAAAGCTCCTGCCCCCTGATCAACAATTAGAAACATACCTCACTAACTAGAAGGTTGTGAAAAAAGCAAATAAATATGCTTTGCTTTTAGAAACAAAAATATATCATCAACATTAACACCTAAGATGTGTACCAATCCCACACTACTCTTACACCACTTGAGGAACTTAAATAAATTCACAAATCAACCATTCATTACATTGTGCAGGTGCTAGGATTTCAACCATGGCTGCTTGCATGAAATTCAAGGATTCATAACACTTGACCAAGTAGCACTTGCACACTCCACTTGAGCTACTTAACACCTATTGGAGATCAACCTGTCATCTTGATCTACTTGGAATAGATAACATTTTTCTCAGGTCAAGCTTTGAGAAAGAATATTTTACAAATTAAATAAGTTTTGATCTTCAAGCTTTTTTTTTTTTTTTGAATACGAAACACAAGGAATTTATTAAAAGAAAGAAAATAGGTACAAATAAGCCCGAAAGGAGAAAGACCAAAAACTCCTCAAATTCCAAAACATTAGCAAAACACAACTGTGCTGTACTCAAAACAACCTAAACTGCACACAAGAACTATTGACTGATCCAAAACAAAGCCTTCAACAGTCCTCTAAAATATTGCAGCTTGGCAATTGTTGACATTGAACTTCAAACTCAATTGAGCCAACATAATACAGATCAATATATATTAAGAATAACTGCTGTTCCACCACAATATACATGGATTTTACTTTGCCAAAATTCTTCAGACCAACCTCCCTCACTCTCCCCCAAAACCCAACCAAGTAACTTTTGTTTATATCATATAATACACTTGAAAGAACCCATTGCCAGAATATATCTGCACAATTGAGCAACCCATCTCTGCTTTCAGTTGCTACCAAGCAGAAATCATTTATCATCAAGAAAAAATAATTTGGATATTTATGGAGGGCACAGATGTGTATTAGACCAGAGTACAAACAGATGTAATGTGTATGTTCACAACTATATGCAATAGATGACTGCTCCATATGAGTATTTTTTAAAACAGCATAGAAAGTACACAAAATGTTTAAAGGAAAAAAAAGTGTTAAATCGTTAATCATAATCTTACAATTAAAGCTGAAGAATTAGCTTTAAGAGCATAAATTCTTATTTCAGCAGAACTTACCAATACAACAGCTTCATCTTCAATAGTATTTTTGACTGCTCTCAACCCATCACGCACAGCATCCTTAATTTGGGCAATTGTATGGTCATTAGGTCCTATACCAATTAAACATGGCAGATAAGATAAGAAAAACAGATATTATATAAAGATAGTGCATATCATATAAGTACTATTGGATGCAATAACTGAGCTGCGTGGGTGAATAAAAACACCAATTTCAGTTTTGTTGAAATTATGTAGATTCTCAAACAAATTTCAAGTACCTTTAATTAAAATTGTGCAAGAATGAGGATTCTTCACATTTTCCACGAACGTATACTTCTCTTCCCCAATAATATGCTCATATACTAGACCAGCCCAACCAAGGCAGTCAGGAGTTAAATCATCAACAGAATTTACAGCTTCTCCTCCACATGCCAAAACCAATCTCTCCATATTTCTTCGTTTTGCTCTTCTAAGGGCAATTATCTATAAAATCATTAAAAAGGCCAGTTTCAAACAAAATACAGAAACAAATAAGACAGCATAACTCAAATGTTAAGACTAAGACCAGCAGCCATGCAAGTCAAAGAACACATGACCACAATGCTTAAAACTATCCAATAATGAGACCTAGGTAATAGCTGCCACAGCTGCCATTTTGTATTTCTGCATTTATTTTCTTTATAACTGGATGTGCAGGGTAGTCACAATCTATATTGTACAAAGCCAATATCCAAAACACAAAATGGCTAATGTACATAATTACGCTGTACGGATGCATATTATGTAGCAAATTTCATTTAATTTTAGACATCATATATAGTATTAAAAACTCTATTAAATATCCCTACTGCAATAACATGTCAAGAAAGAAAAGGACTTAACAGTAATATTAGGGATGGCAAAAATCAGTAATCTGCCCCAAACCAGCAGGGCTCCAAACCATTTGGGACGAGTTTGTACCACTTAAAATGGGGCTTGGGTCAGGGCCAAGTATGAATCAAACCAATATGCCGCACCCCATCCTGTTTGACCCGATATTTATATAATTATTTTTTAAAATGAAATTTAACACTCAACTTATCTAAAGTTTGCTGAATTATCTTAGGAATAAAAGTTTATAAAAACTCATACTGAACTCCACAGGCGTTAAGCTTAACTGTTAGAATCTAGAGTTGGCCATCTAAAAATAATAAAAAAACGAAAATACCCCCAAATTTAAAAATAATAAATTAAAAAAGTAAAGAAAATAATTTTTTTGTATAAGAAAACACTCAAAATTTATAAGAAAAGCCCTTAAATATAAAAAAAAAAACCACAAAATTTAAAAATAACAATTAAAAATTAACACCAAAATTAAAAACCTTTTAAAAAATAAAAAAAATTATTACAATACTAACTAATTTATGAAAATTCAACTAATTAAATTAAGAATTCAAATTAATATCAAAGTATTAAAAAATAAGTTTTATATATGAAAATTAAATTATAGTAAATTAAAAATTAAAAATTAAAAAACAAAATAAATTATTAACTTTTCCATTGCAATTTGCCTTATTTTTTTTATTTTTAATTTATATAATTTAATTTTCAAATATAACACTTTTTTTAATACTTTGATATTAATTTGAAGTGTTAAAGATTGAATTTTCATTAAGTAGTTATTTATTGTAATAATTTTTTATTTTTTAAAAAGGCTTATAATTTTATTTTTAAATTATTTGTTGTGTTTTTTATTTTAATATTCAAGGGCTTTTCTTATAAATTTTGAGTGCTACATAATTTTAATTTTTTTAAAAAAAAATTGGTGACACATGTTAAATTCATATTAAATGTCTAAGTGAAGATTAATTTATTAAAATTATAAAAAAAAAAAAAATCAAGGGTAAAATTATATTTTCAACCTAATCAATTAAAGTTAAGGGAAAAATAAAAATTTGGTTAGAGGGGCTAAAGTGATGTACTTTTAAAAAGTTAAAGATAGATCAAAACGTAATAATTCCAAAAAAAATAGGGACCAAAATAATTTTCGGCATTGGATAAAATACTAGCTTAACGGGCTCAACTAGTTAGTCAAGGGTATTAAACTATAATTTAAGGCAAAATACGGTTTCGGCGTAATTTGAGCTTTAAAATATTAAAAATATAAAAGAAAAATATAAAATTCTAATCTATTTACCTAATTTTTTATACTTATATTTTACATGTTAATTAATCAATCTAGTAACTTAAATTGTCTTTATTGCTACAAGTTTGTATTTAAAACAAACGATGCTTCAGTTGTGGATATTGAAGATGTTGAACAAATTTTTGAAAGGGCAAATTGCAATGAAGTACCCTCCTAACATATTGCATCAATTTTGCTCTTCAAACAGAAGCTGCCAAGCAACATGAATGACTGAAATGAAAGATTTAAATCACACTTTAAATAACATTAAGAGTAAACCAACCACAATCAATACATCACAATTGCAGCCTGTGATAACATCTGATGGAAAGTTGGTTATAAGGGTTATAAGGTATTACTCATCAGTCCATTTTGTGTTTACTGGCAGTAGTTTACTTCCAGAAAAGAATGAAAAAAAAAAAAAACTCTTTTTCTTCTTTTTCATTTTCATGGAGCAATCAATAATACTTATTCCCAACACAGATCTATTTTTTAGATGATTGAAAATGAAAAGAAAAAAAGCAAGAAGAAGAAGAAGAAGAAGTTGACCATATACATACAACCCCTTCAATGTCATAGAGAATCAAGACTTCATGTTGATTTCAGGATAGAAAATGGCCTGCACAGATTTGTATGCAACATAAAATCTGTGCCCATCCTTTGGATGAAAGGAAGCATCTTGCAAGTGAAAGAACTAACAAAGTTCTTCCTTTGGCCCAATTACTAACATGAAGATTTAGCTGCATGAATTGTTATTGGTTTGATAATGTTAAGGACCTAAAAGCTTAAACTCTCAAGAAACAGCCCAACAATGATATAAAACTCCCTAACACGCCCCCTCATGTGCAAAACTGACAACCTTAGCACATGGATCAAGTCTAAATAAAAAATGCAAATTCAAACACCAAATACAGAATAAATTTTGAAACAAATAAATGTAGGGGGACTCAAACCCAAACTCCTGGTAAAATAAGGCTCTAATACCATATTAGGTAACCACTAGTTTAAGCTCTTAGAAAAGGGCTCAAACAATGACATAAAACTCTCTAGCATATAACAACAATTGCAGTCAACAGCTTACCCCAGCTCTTGCAAGAAGGTCAAGTGATGGAGGATCAATACCCTTTTGATTGATAACGACGAAGTTGCTGTCATTACCCAAACAAACCTAGACAAGATCAGAAGTATAGGCAATTTTCAAAACATGGAATATATAACTGCTACAATGTCACATATTCAGAGTAAAACAGAATGCACTTTGACTTGTCTACCTGATTTTTCAGTTCAATAATCTTTTTGACTCTTTCATCAACCTGTTTCCTTTCAGCTGCAACCATAGCCTCTCTCTGCTCTGCGTTTGAGTAGAAAAAGCCTGCATTTATTTCACTGGCAGATGAAACATTATTAGTTTAGGATCTGCATTAACAATGTCCACGTAAACCCAACTGGATGAGACTAGATCAAAGGAAAAGTTCATTGCAATTAATTCAGAATCAATTTAACCTTAATAAAATAAGTGGCATATCAACATCTACAAAAGGATATAAATATATTAGGCAAAATTATCAACAAAAATATAACAACTTCTAACTGTTCTTAAGAGTTCTAACAAAATGCAAATGCAAGTAAAATAAGGGAAAAAGAATAATGCTTCAGTTGGTGGAAAAATTAACTAGGAGGGAGATGTGTTCAACTATTAAAAAAAAAAAAGTGATGATTAAGCTGAGGCATCTCATTCCTGGTTCAAAAGTTAGAATGCCATCAGGACAATTCACATTTCTCCGTTTAGAAAACTAACTACACATCTTTTTATCAGAAATTACTTACACAGTCTGAATATATAAAGGATAACCATACATGTAAGCCACAAAAGGAAACATAGCAGGTAAGAGGATTATGCCGGCCAAAAAAACGAAAGAAAATACTTTCTAGATATGTACCTTTTATCATACTCCAAAGACACATTGCAAGTCAATATGTAACAATTCTCTGCTCTCCTCTTCATATCAGGATGTCTGGAACCATGATCAAGGACTAGTCCTTCAACCTATAAACAACAAAAGCAAACATGTGAAACAGCAAAATAACTTCCGAAAAAGAAAGAAGAAAAAATGGGTTAGATTAAACCATAAGGTTCACAAACAATGACAAAAGTTGGGAAACAAAAGAGCACACCATATTGAAAATCAGAAGGCAAAACTATAACATTAAGTGGACCATTTTTAAGATGAGAACTTAAAACTCTTAAGAGCTCAAATATATATAAAAGAAACCTCTTTAAAAATAAAATTAAATATAATAACATAATTTTACTCTTAAGAACTCGAAACACAAACTAATCTCTAAGGCTCCATTTGGGATGTCAGACATGACTGAACTATTTTATGGACTTGTATTATATATAGTATTGTTCTTTTTTTTGGTGCACATGGGATTAGACTGGATAAAATAAACCTTTTTTGAACAATTTTAAATAAAATAAAAATAATCAACCTGTATATTAAAAATAAATAAATTCATCATAACTCATCTTATGATAAATAAAAATCATATAAATAATTTTACTATTAAATCAATTCACTATAAATAGTTTTTTGATAAAATATCTTTTTAAAATTATTGAAGGTATTTTCAGTTTCATACAACTAAGTCAAGCACTGCCAGGCTCACAACATTGACTATTCATTCAGTTTATCCTTATTCTAGCTTAAGATTTTAGTTCACTATTTCCCACTCCAGTTTATAGGTAGGAGGAAATGGGATTGCCTGAGAAACCATTGGATTAAAGATGAATTAATTTAAGTTTTTTTTTTTTTTTTTTGATAAAAAAAAATCATAAATTGTTTTTAAATAAATAAAATAGTTATAATACTAAAAGAGAGAGAAGTCCAATTTAATCCCACCTCAAGCCAAGGTCACCATTAGGTTTCATCAATAACACAACCAACAAATTTAAAAACATGATTGAGTGGTATCCAATCCCATAAAGCACCAAACATAGGATAAGTTGTGTGTGTGTGTGTGTGTGTGTGAACAACCAATCTGAAAATAACCCACTAAATCAAAATACAATCATTTAACAAACCCTCCCCATTATGTAAAATAAAAACAATGGAGCTTTTGAAATTCTTTAAATACCAAAGCCCACAAAGAAGCTAAGAAATGTACGTTATCCCAAAAACCTACAGCCTTCTCCTTTAAACTTGTCAAAAGAAATCAAGTAATTCCTCTCTGCCCAAATCACCCAAAAAATAGCATCATTGGCACAAAACCAAACACAAAATAACTCAAAAGTCATCCCATGTTGTATCAAATCCCACCATACAGCTGGTTCCCCAAATGCACCCAAAATGATCTTGAAATGGATGGCATGGACTGGACTGAAAGACAACCAAAATTCTTCCATTGCATTATAATAACTTCGTACAGAGATTGCATTGGCAAAGAATTCCATCTACAATACATTTTCAAAAAAGGAAAAAAAAATTGAAAGCACTAGTAATGCAAAACAGCAGTAAAGAACTTCAACCTACCAGGCGTGTGTCCACATCAAACTTATGGCGCATGTGCATTATTTCAACCATAAAAAGATCAAGAGCTTCCTTAGGATTCCGAATACAGAGCACCTGCCATAATTAACCCACATTTTCTTAAACGAAGGGTTTATAAGCAACAGTAAACTACATAAGCCAGTGACTACATGAAAATGCTAGAAATGGCATTTTAAAGATTTATAACCAAACAGGTCCACTCACTGCATTAACAACTATGTCGGTCAATTGATCTGCCAATGCTTCATATAGCTGTAAAGGCAAACATGAAGCAGAAAACAGAAAATTAATAATAGAAAACAAAGAGATGCACAAAAAAATTGAACCAGGCACTGCAGGATACCTTTGTTCTTAGTGTTGTTCTTGCAACCATTTTCAGAATCTCTTTATCAGGCTCATCACCCATTACCACAGGGATCTTGAACTTTTCAAGAAACTGAAGAGTTGCTCTTTTGGCAATTTCAAAACCATCAACCAAAACACGTGGATGCATACCTAGACAACAGAAAGCATGGGTCACGTGCATAAAGCTAATGGCAGTAATCCACACTCGCTTTTTTTTTTTTTTAAAAAAAAAATTGATAACAGATGAAAATATTTTTTCCCATCAGGAACAACAAACAGAACTGAAACAATTGCTCTGTCACTTGTTAATAAGAACCAGAAGCCTAGTATTGCAAACCGAAGACACCCATTATTTCTCATTTCAACAAGTATAATCGATCATAAATGCATAAATTTCATGTCAACAAAATCAATAACTTAACCAATTCAGAAAAACAGAAAATTAGAAGGTTCAAGTGAAATCTTTATAACATGTATCATCTTTGGTAAAATGCGAAGCATCAATGAATTATCAATTTTTCTTTACACAAGTTCTAATGTGGTTTTGCTTTCATTGAGCAACAATAAGAAACATCTTTTTTATGTATGAAGGAAAAAAAGAAGAAAGAAACATCATATTTTGATGTGTGTGAGTGCTTGTGTGTGTTTCTTTGTTTTATATTTTTACTTCACAAAAACTCAAATACATCAGTAAATTTTACCAAAGAGTTATTTGATCAGAAAATCAAGGATTAAAATTTTGATAACTCCAAAGATGCAATGATAATATAAATTAAGAACGTTCTTATACTACATTATATCAATTAAGATAATCAAATTTAATATCACAATCTCTCTAAAAGAACTCACAATACCAATAGGTTCCACTCAAACATATGCATATTCACAAAGAGAAGTGCACAAGACCAAAAATTCCAATAATTTACAGAAAGGGGTATATATGTTTGAAAAAGGTGTCAAGTGATTTATGCCACCACAGAAGCAGCATAACTGGACCTACTCACCTTCATCAATGCAACGTTCTGATTGTTTCATAAGCTCGCCAATAAAGATAACTGTAGAAGTGGTGCCATCCCCACTTATGTCATCTTGAGCAACAGCTGTCCTCGCAATCATGATAGCTGTTGGGTTTTGAATTTGCTGCAAGCATTGCAAAAAGTTAACGAAAAAAACACTACAAAGATGAAGATCTTTTACTTAAGCATTAACCTGATTTACACACACAGATGCAATTAAAATGAAAAGAAATTTGCAACAATCCAACTTCATAACGGTTCCATTTTCGACTATAATTCTATTTACAAGCATTCTGATGTACCATTTAAGATGATTAAAAACATATCAGTTGAATGCTCTATCCAAGGTTCAAAGACCACAGAGAACTACCATATGCACATCTAAAAAATTCATTCATGGGCCACTCTGATAACTAAATCCATATTTTAAGTAAAGCATACATGTGTCATTTTTCATCATAAAATTGCCATTAAAATTCCACACAAGTTGGTTACTAACACAAAACCAAAACCCATTTCAAACCTAAGTCAGCCACACATTTTGAACTTGAATACCACTTAATATCACACCTAAAAGCCCTATAAGTCCAGATCCCACAACCTACTTCAATTTCAGAACCTCAAATCCAAAAATGATAATAAACACCTAATAGACGGAAAGATTAAAAGATCTAAGGCTTTGAGAATAAAGAAACTTTTAAAAAATAAACTAATATAAAAAAATATAATTAAAAAAAAAAACCATTTCTTTCAAGAGAGTGTTTCCATCCTTAGTGAGCTTGATGTCTCCAGCGCCACCAACAAGCCTAGAAAAGACGAGAGAAAATAAAAGTTAGTATATGTAAATAATATGAGTAATTAAATCAATAAGAAATGAACAATAAATACATTTTGATGGTGCCTTTGGGACCGAGGTTGGACTTGAGAACATCTTGGAGGCCCTTGGCGGCGTTGATGTTCATGTGAAGAGCTGCTGATTTGTTTAGCACCTCTGCATTTGGGTTCAATACTCGGAGCGACATTTTCACTGCCTGCTAGTGAGAGATTGTTTGTGTTCTACTACTGAAAAACCAGAAACATGTCAGTTTTCGAATAGTATGTGAATAGTTTATCATGAAACTGAGTTCAAAACACACCTTGTCAATAGAGTCGCGCGGCGACGTAATGGTCTCCGGCGAAGATGGCGGCAGTCGCTGGTCGTTGTTAGAGCAAGTGAAAATTCGAGAATGCAATTAGGGTTTTTATAGTTGAGGAGACGATTGGGTGGACGACAGTATAATTTACGCATTATATTGAGAAGGGATATTATCGTTTTCTCCCCTAAGGTATGAAAATACATCATTTTTTCCCATAGTTTGAAACTATTCCCTAAAATCCCCTACCATTACTATTCTGTCAAAAAAGACCATTCCACCCTTACCATTTTATTTTATTTATATTTTATTCATTAAATTATTATCTTTATTAAGTATATAAATATTTAATTATATAATTAAAAAATAAAAAATAATCTATAACCAATTCATCAATTAAATCACCACCGTTATCTTCAATTCCAGATTTTTTTTTTTACCCAGATTCATCATCAATCAAATCACTTCAATCCCAAATTTTTTTAACACAAATTCATCATCAACTAAAGTAGTTCAATTGTAGATTTTTTTAACCCAGAATCATCATCAATTAAACAACTACATCACACATTCATCATCAACCAAATTAGCACCCAACCTTTTTTTTCATTATCAACCAAACTCATAATTTTTTTACCCAGATTCATCTTTCCTTCTCTTCTTCTTCTTCTTCTTCTCCTTTTTCTTCTTCTTTTTTTCGTTTTTTTTTTCCCAGAAAAACCTCTACAATGGAGACCATAGCAGATCCATCTGCGATGGTCTCCATCGTAGAGCCACCATCGTAGATGGATCTCTCATCTGCGATGGTCTTTATCGCAAATGAATCTCTCATCTACGATGGAGATCCATATGCAATAGAGATCATCACAGATGGAACTTCCATCTGATCGCAGATCTGCGATGGAATTAATGATGAGGGATTTGAGGGTCTGAGAAGAGAATGTGAAGGGAGAGAAGTGGAATCGAAGGAGGAAAAACGAGGGCTGGCCAGATGAAGCGAAAGCAGAATCGGAGGGAGAGAAGATGGTGAGAGATTCTGTGGTGGAGCGATTCTGTGGAGGAGAAAAAAAATGAAGAAGAAGAAGAAAAAGAAGAGGGAAAAAGAAAAAGAAAAAGCGAAAATGAAGAGAGAACCATCATCTTTAATTTTTTTTTTAATTTTGTTTTTTTTAGCAATGGACCAGACATATGATCTAGTCCACTGGATGAATATATTTTTATCCCATTTATGGATCAGATCTCATATGGTCTATTATTTTTTATTTTTTAATTATATAAATTATTTTTATATAATTAAATATTTATATAATTAATAAAGATAATAATTTAATGAATAAAATAGAAATAAAATAAAATGGTAAGGGTAGAATGGTCATTTTTGACAGAATAGTAATGGTAGAGGGGATTTTGGGAAATAGTTTCAAACCAGGGGGAAAAATAATGTATTTTCATATCTCATGGGGACAACGATAATACCCCTATAAAGAAAAAAGAATTACACACAACCTACCTGAAGTTAGTTTTTTTACTTCTATATACAACTTTATGATCAACTAATACAAAACTCCCTCGCCATTGGTAAACTCTAATTAGATTTAACAAGTTAAAATAATATTTTGGTCTTTTCATTAGTTTTAATATTTATTCTAAAAAATGCATTTTGAAAAAAATTAAATTTAAATATTAAAAAATAATTTAAAAAATTAAAAACAAAAGAAGACGAAAAATTAAAATTAAATATTAAGTTGGTTCATCTTCTTTAATGGAGACTCTCCATCTCCATCAACTGGAGATAAGCTCGTCTCCATAGAAATAGAGACATGATCTCTATTGATGGAGATGTTATCTCCATCGACGATGTAGTCGTCTCTATTCCATAGAAATCCCAGATGGGACCATCCATATGGGGAGGGCAGTTTTAAAAAAAATTAATTTTTTTTCATATTTTGGTTTTTTAATTTTTTTTATCTCCCTTACATCCTTGTCCATCCAAGGGATGGACGATATATTTGGATCTCCATCTATTTTTTTTTCTTATTTGATTTTTTGTAAAAAAAATTTTGATTTCTACCGTCCATTCAAAAGGATGGACGGTGGGTCTGGAATCTCCACCTATTTTTAAATTTTTTTTTTCTTATTTTAATTTTAAAAATGTTTTTGATCTTCACCATCCTCCATGAGGATGGATGGTGGAGATCCATTTACTCTCTTTTTTTTATTCTTTATTATTTTATATTTAAAAAAATATTATTAATATTTTATCATTTTCCTGGGACAAAGTTATAATTACATTTATTGACACTATTGAGGGGTATTTTGAACTTTACATACAATTTTGGAAGTCAACCATTAAAATTAACTGCAGTTGACTAATGACGAGGGGGTTTTGTGTCAGTTGACTATAAAATTATTGTTGACAAGTGAAAAATGGGTTACACGGTCAACAACAGTCAATTATACCACTCAAGGAGACTTAGTGATTAGTTAAGTCAAATAAAATGATATTTATCCCCGAAGTCCTGCAAGAAGGTTCTTGCTGAGAGTAAGAACTTGATGACTACTGTTTACGAGGCTTGTATCTGCGAAAACAAAGAGAGATCGGTGAGGGTTGCCGGACTTCAGTCGGCGATTAACCTTCGACGATCAAGTCGGTGTCAGATTGGAGAGTGAGTTAATGAAGTGTTTTAGAAATCTTTTAGGGTTGGTGAGAATATTGAATAGCATACCTTCGTTCTCCATAAATGTTCCTATTTATAATTACACAGGCATTCCCTTTGCTTTCCCCTATTTTGGGAATGTTCAGATTGTCTGAAGACGTGATTAGAAGGATGTTACCTTAAACAAGTAATTTCTAGTCTTCTTGGAGAACTGATGTGGTCGAACTATAACATATAGCATTAAAACATTTAGTATGTCTAACTTTTATGATGACAAGGTTCTGATTTCAACTGAGTTCGTCATAAATGTCAAACTGGTACGCTGCAGTCTGCCGGGTTCATTTCTAATACAAACCAAGCTGTCCATGGTTGATACTTTACAGAAAGTCCATAAATGCGCTCCGAGAATGTGGTGGCACTAGGCAGGTTCTCGCCGTAACAGAGAATCTTCTCGGCGGCACTTCTTTAAAAGACTTCGAGGCGTTCTGAGTTTGGAACTGATCGCACGTTGATTGTATGATGACGTTTGGTCATTGGTGATAATGTGGCGATTAAGTTCACTTACCCATAACAGTTGTATATGGAAGTAAAATGGCAAACCTCAGGTAGGTTGTGTGTAATTCCTTCTATAAACAAATTATAGTATTTCGGGTAATAATAACAATCCGCTCTCTTGTTTTAGGTATTAGAGACAATGCATCCCTGATTTTATTTACGACCAAACTATCTAATAATTTTATTTTAGTAAAAATTATTAAAAATGACCACATAAATATATATAAAAAAATTGTTTTTGATAATGTAAGCAAAAATTATTGTTATTAACTATATTCATAATTTAATTTCAATCACTAATTAAAAAATATCATAAAGACTCCTCAACCACCTCTAATTGAATAATTATAGAAAAATCTGAAAAATATAAAATTACATAACACTTAAACCAAGTTTACACTTTTAGAATCACATTTTTTTCTTCTCTTTCTTCACATATCAAATCTATTATCTTCTCTTTTTCTTCTCTATTGAATTCAACAAAAATCAAAACTTATTATTGATTGTTGGATGATGCCGGAAAAAGACCAAAGTGACTTGATAAGTTTTTTTATTCCTAATTCCGTTTGGTAGCTGAATAAGGTATGAAAAAATTTATTAATTTTTTGAATTTTTGAATTTTTTATTTAAAATACTTGTTATGATGTTATTTTTGTAAAATGTATTTAATTTGAGTCATATATAGTTTTGATTTGTGCTTGTAAAGATCTGTGTCATATTGGATTTTTTTTTTTTTTTCGTGAAATGTTCATTGTTTTGAAATCTTATTAGTGAAATATTGTTAATGAAATATTATTAGTGAAATATTTTCAGTGAAATCCTTTTTGTTTGATTTTATGAAATCTTTATTGTATTTCTTTTGTGAACAAAAATTTTGTTCTTTTTTGTTAGCGCTTTGTAATGAAATATTTGTTGTGAAATCTTATAAGTAAATATTGCCAATGAAATCTTATTAGTGAAATATTGTTAGTAAAATCATTTGAGTGAAATGTTTTCAGTAAAATATTTTCAATGAAATATTTTCAGTGAAATATTAGTGAAATCTTGTTAGTAAAATCATGTTAGTGAAACTTATTAGTAAAATCATGTTAGTGAAATATTGATAGTAAAATTATGTTAGTGAAACAAATTAGTGAAATTGTTTGAGTGAACTGTTTTTAGTGACAACTTTTAGTAAAATCTTTTCGGTGTAATCTTTTCAGATTAATTACACAAATAGCCCTGAGATTAAGTGAAATTATAAAATAAAAAAAAAGTAAGATTTGGGCAATATCAACACAAATCTTACCTGAAGTTTTATAAATGTTATCGGACATCCCTGCCGTTAACTTTTCTCTGTTAACGTTAGATAAACGGGTAGACTAACTAAACTGCCTCTAAAAGTTATTTAGACAGACTGTCATATCATACATGACAATATGTTTGTCTGATATTAATTATTTGGACCGTTTTGCCCCTCTAAAATTTGAAAAATGACAACTTAATTTTAAATATTGTGGAGAATTTGCCCATGCGGATTTCATGACCGTTGTTTCTCAACGGTCATCACAAATGAGCTTATTTAAAAGGCAATTGTTGTTGTTATTTGTCATCTTCATCATTTTCTTCTTTTCAGTTTTTCTTGCTTGATTAATTGCTTGCTTAATTTTTTTTTCTTACTTACATTGTTAATGAAATGGAATTGTCAGATGCATGCAATAGTAGTGAAGTCAATGGAGGCTAATTAAATTCAAGAACAAAAAATGCGCATGCAGTCGAAGAGCTGCTGTATGGATTTCAGAATTGAGAGCAAACCCTATTTAAATTGTATTTCTATTGTAAGGGGAGAATGTGCAAGTATTACTGCTTTTGGTATACAGATGGAGATGGAACAAGATATCAAATATTTAATTTCCATGATAGAAACAGTGGGAAAGATATATCAAACTATCAAAGGCAAGAAGATAGTATTAAATGTATCAAACAGTATCAATTGGTACTTATATTTTTATATGCGGTAATCACTTCCTATGTAATATGCCTACTGTTTAAGAAATAAAATATGTTACTTTATGAAATGCTATTACATGTAATATAAAGAAATGCATCACACGTTAATATATAGCAAAATATACTTCATATCAATTCATAATTTTCAACAATGAGATGCTGCCAATGTATAGGTCGAACACCATTTTCATCGAGCCTTGTTACATTTTACAGCACCCTTGTGAAAGCAACATATCAATCTCAAATACAAAAATATGAAACTTGTGGCATTGTAGCTACACAATAGTATAATTACATCCCCCAAAATAAACCTAAATAAATAACACCAACAGCCCTAAAGGAAATATCTACATGCATTCCTCCAGAAATTAGCA
Source organism: Xanthoceras sorbifolium (assembly GCA_003430845.1). Classification (NCBI taxonomy): domain Eukaryota; kingdom Viridiplantae; phylum Streptophyta; class Magnoliopsida; order Sapindales; family Sapindaceae; genus Xanthoceras; species Xanthoceras sorbifolium. The sequence goes on along the minus strand of CM010613.1, from coordinate 14,717,991 downwards.
ACGTAAAAAAATAAATCAACAGTTCATATAATCTAACCATCCACTAGTAGGCCAACACTAACCACAATATCAACCATCCACAAAATATGAAAAAAAAAAAAAAAAACAGTAGCACAACCAAAAAAGCATAATTTACTTTGCTTTACAGCCTCCATCAACCAACCCAACCACACCTCATATATAAATTAAATAAAAAACATAAAATAAATTACAATTGAATTTAAGTTATTCTTAAAACCTGATTGGGTGGGGTTGTGATGTTACCTGTGTTTGATTGTGATTGGGCGGGCTGTGATGTTGGTGTATTCTGTGCGATAGGTTGGGAGGATGCAACAGGCTACTCAATAATTTTCTTCTTCTTCTAAGGTACAGTGTGATGAGAATGCAAAATGTCCTATTTTTCTTCCTAATGTTTAGTCTTTTATACTTATTTGGTGCTTAAATGTACTGATTATTCTTATATTTTGATTTAGGATGCAAATGGAGGCGGTAAGTGCAAAACGAAGTTAATTAGTCGATTTTTGACAGTTCCGACATCACTTCATAATATGGGCATAACTTTCTCATCCAAGCTCCGATTGAGAGGATTCAAAATGATATGGAACGGCAAGAAATAGCTCTACAACTTTCATGTTTTGAGTTTGGAAGATACTGGCAGAATCAAGGTCGAAATTAGGCATGAAGTTGCTGCACCTGCATTGTTAATGTTCTGGAGCGTTTCTTAGCATGCAAGTGATAGCGGTTTATTTTTGGAAGCTTCCAAATCTGGTGCACGAAAAATCACAACTGAAATCACCACTTTCCTATTTGTATTAGGACTTTATATTATATTCTTTTAGCTTTTCACTTTTTAGTCAAACTTAAATATTATTATTTGAGGATAAGTATTAGCTTAAGTTTTAGAGTTTTGGTAGGCTTCCAATAGAGGAGTTGATGTGTTTAAAGACCTCTCATCATCAGACCAGCAGCCTCCTCTCTCACGTCTTTCTCTCCTCTCTTCTCTAGCTTTTCCTTTAATTTTCATGGCCCTGCGTGGCTAAGTCTTGATAACTGGTCGAAGGAAACGAAAGCCTCAGAATCAATAAAACTGTGAGATCTTTTTGTTTTTATTGCTTAATTTATATTTTGAGTATCGGTTGTTCTTCTATGCCTATTTTTATAATTGTCTCGTTTAATTATTAGGAGGTCTACTAGTTTATTATTCGTTACAATCTACTGTTAAGTTAGAAGTCAAATCCGTAATTATTTGATCCTTCTAATTTGTGAAGTAATTAAGATTTAATGATTTGCTGTGTCAGAAATTATTAGATCTTAGGAAGAACACTCGACTAAATTAAATGCAACCGCTTGTGCTTGTGTTATTTAGTTTCATCGATCTCTCTAATTCTTAAAGCTGCTACTAGATTAAACTTTTAAAGCTTGTCTTGGGTTATTTAGTAGTTAGGATTAATTAGATCACCTGTTTTTTTAATTAATTGTGATTAAGGAGAGTTAGGAAAATAGTTCCAACGGTGAATATTCAAAGTGTGAATTGATATATACTTGCATCAATGATCAGTTGTAGAGTTCCGATGGTGGATGTTGACTTAGACCAATGTTTGTTCTTTGATTGATTTCAATATTTTAATTTGAATTGTTCCTTAGTTATTTTTCTTAAAATTGCTTTCGTTATATGAAAACCCCCCTACCCCCAATCTTTGTTCACATAACATAGAATTAAACTAGATACTCTTCGTGGGAACGATCCTTACTCGCACTACTACATATATTTTTAGGAGTATAGGTTTTATTTTTGGTTGCCTGCGACAGCCCACCATAGTGGAGCTACTTCCAACCTCCAATCTTCTTTTACCCAAAACAATTGCTGCTGATTTTTTTTCCTTACAATAGAAATGAAAATTGAAAATTAATTAAATTTTGCTCATATAATTTAAAGTAGTATATATTAAACTGTTCAAAAATTTATTACCTTTTTTGATTGGCCTACACTAGATGTTTTTACATTCCTTTTACAGCTCCTCACATTATGTCCAAATTCCTCACATGCACCATATTTAGCAGCACTGCTCTTTTTATTTTTTTTAGCTGCTTCATCTAGGGCTCTTTTCCTATTTTTCTTTGGCCTTCCAGGCAGGTTCTTTCTATCATGTGGAAGGACTTTGTTAAAAATCATCTCATGCCAGAAATATTGATGAGAAATGAGGTAGATGACATTCGAGTAGGTTGTAATGCAGGCTGCCATGGTCAAATATCTGTGGACAAATTCATGTCATTGCTTTCTTGTGGCAGTTATAACAATAATGGCATGCTTGCATGAAATGCCATTAATTTCCCAAGACATGCTATCACAACTCATCAAGTCAAGTCTGACAAAGTAATATTTACTGCCCTCTTTGACTTTATACCCTTGGTCATTAGTACACATATCCTACACAAATCAACTAGCATCTTGACTCTCAGTTAATTTGGTCCAAATACTTGGTGGCATCTCAGTCCTCAACTTCTTAGCTTCCTTATATCATTTGTGGATTCGCTTCATAAACGATATGTAGAGGTTTTCTAATAATGTCAAGGCTAGTTGTCCTCTGAATTTATCAACCCAACTGCTAAAACATTCAGAAATACTGTTAGTAACATGGTCTGATTTTACATGTGCATCAAATGCATGGCGAGACCAGTGACGAACTGGTATCTTGCTCATATAGTTGTATGCATCCATGTCTTCCTTTCTCATCTCCCTCATAGCATCATCAAAATCAGCCTTGTTTGAACTTTTGGTAGCTTTAAAAACCTATCAACAAACCTATTCCCTCTATGCCTTGCTCTTAAATTGACAAATATATACCTAACATAGAATCTGTTACTTGACCCTAGCCACCATGTATGAATAGCATCTATAACTCCTTTCTGCCTATCTGTTGTGAATGTAATTCTTCGGGGATCACCATTTTCTATGTGCTTGTACAAGTGCAGAAGAAACCAGCCCTAACTGTCATTACATTATGTCTCACATATGACTACAACACCTGTAAAGACCCCAAAGTTGGCATCTATGGCATTGACAACCATTAGAGCACCAGGGTATTTTCCCTTCAGATGACAACCGTCAAGGCCAATAAAAGGCCTACACCCAAACATAAACCCTTGCTTCCGTGCAAAGAAACTGAGAAAAAAACATTAGAGTCTGGTGCAATTGCCTTCACCAAGGCCACTAAACCAGGATTTATTGTCCTCACCAGATGCCCATAGGTGTACATCTTGTTGTAGCATGCAACATATTCATCATCAGTGCTCTTCAGGACTCCATTTTTTCTTTATACAAAGTCCATCTAGAAATCGTGATGCTATATATTCTCTTAATCTCACTCCCCAAATACTTGATCTCTATGTTAAGATTTTCTTCTATTAGACTCTTAAACCTTTTAGCAATCCAAACTACATTTGTATCTTTGATTTTTGTGGATCTCATGACATGCATGTCTGTCATGCAAGGTTTTGATTTAGAAGCAACTCCTATATATGGTAGAACTTGCATATATCCTCTAAGTGCAATCTTCGAAGGCACACTCAGTCGTATACCTATCCCCCTCATTCTTAATTCTTATAATTTGGAAACCTTCTTTGACCATAAATTCCCAAAGGATAACCCTAAAGTGGTTAAGGTTGTGAAAAAGCTAGCCCACTTCAAATCAAACATTGCCATCTACAGTAACCCTAAAGAGCCTTCCTATTATGGGAACATCAGGCCTACCATCTGAGTCTTCATAGCTGTTCTCAAACATAGCATATGGCCCACCTTTGAAAGATACAGCACTGGAGAGAATCTCTTCATCTGAATACTGTTTATTGTTTCCTTCCTCTTGGATACCATTGCCTTTATTGGTATTCTACTTATTGTTTCCTTTTAATTCAACTATCGTTTCTGTACCTGGGGTAGCAGTCATCTCATTGTTTGGAAAGTAGTCATCATCTTCAGCATTTGTTGTGAAGTAACCATCTCCATTGGTATTGTGACGAACTGACTCTTCTGATTGGGCCATCATGTCTGAACCTAGGGTAGGAGTCCTCTCATTGTTTGGAAACTAGTCATCATCTTCAGAATCTGTTGAGAAGTAAACATCTTGATTGTTTTCTTCTTCACTCGATGATATGTACACATAGCTGGGCATAAGAATCATCTGCTGGATGAGGATGGTCTTTACTGACAAGGTCATCACTCATCAGGAGGCAATATTGCAAGTGGGAGTGATTCCATTTTGATCGTTATTTTATTCATCCCTCTAGCCTTGAAGACCAAGAAAATATCATGCAAATAGAAGTCATCTTCGATTAATCTGTACTTCTAACTCCAAGGCAACCTCACCTCTAATTTGAACTTATGTTCTGGATGTGGCATGTTTGAAATGCCATCGTATATACCTCAGCACACAAGGCTGCCAATGTATAATTGGCTGGATTGAGAACATTGTATTCCACCATTATGCTTAGATACACCACACATAAGGTTACCCCCACCCTCCAAAATCTGTAACAATAACAAAAAAAAAAAAAACATATTAAAAAGTTTTTTACAATACAAAACTAACAACTATGATCATAAACTTATATGTAACCATATTAAACCCCAAGATAAAAAAACCCCTAATTTAAACAAATTATACCTTAAACATCATGGAACCCTATACTATCTTAAAAAGATACTATTTTTGTTCCAAACAGATAACATATAATAAAAAAAAGTGAAAATTGTTAAAAATGACCTAAAAATTATTGATAAAATTAACCACATATGAAAAAATAATCGTTTATAGCCAATTTAAAAAGAAAATAACATAAATACCTTCAATCACTCACTGACTGGACAATTACAAAAAGACCCTAAAATAGTGAAAATTAAAAAAAAAATCCATTAAAAATTACTGAAAAACTCATTTTATACATTAAAACACACTTTTTTCTTCCTTTCTTGCGCCAACTTTAACCCCTTTTTTTAATATTTTTTTCCTTCTATGGCAGCATCTATTTCTTTTTGTTTTGTCACTTTTTTTTTTATCTTTTTCATTAAAACTAGTTACATGCCTTTATTTTTCAGACACCTATCATCTTGTCTTTACCAACGCTATTATATCAACAAAATCAAAATTTAGAGGTAATTTTATAGAATTTTTTGTATTTTATTTAGAATGTATTTTATGAATTTTTTAAATTTTTTTTATTTGTATATTATATTTGATTTGTAGTTGAAAGAATTTGAGTGATATTAGAGTTTATTTTTGTGAAATTTTAATGGTTATGGAATATGTTAGTGAAAAGTTAGTTAGTGAAACGTTAGTTAGTGAAATGCAGGTTAGTGAAACGTTTGGTAATAATATTGGTTAGTGAAATGTTGGTTAGTGAAATGTTAGTTAGTCAAATGTAGGTTAATGAAATGTATGTTAGTGAAATATAGATTAGTGAAATGTTGTTTAGTGAAATATTGGTTAGTGAAATGTAGGTTAGTGAAATATATATTCGTGAAATATTTGAGGTGTAATTGTTTTCAGTGAAATGTTGTTACTGAAATGTTTTGGTTGAAACATTATTAGTAAAATTCACTTTTATTAATGTTTTTTGTGAAGTGTTGCATCTTCTAAATATTCATCTCTTATTTCAGAAACTTAATACACGTAAACTTCTACTCAAATAGACAATGAGATGGTCTAGATTATGTTGGTGGTTTACCGGTTGGGGTACTGATTTCTAAAAGGTTGAAACTTACAAGGTTGGTTGAGTTGATATATCAAAAGTTTAATATTGACAATACACAGTATGACATAGACAGCAGTACAGTCGCTTAAAGATTGAATTCTCAATCTTTCACTAACATATATTTCATTAACCTACATTTGACTAACTAACACTTCACTAACCATAATTTTACTAACCAACATTTTACTAACCAACATTTCATTAACCAACATTTCACTAACCAATATTATTACCAAACGTTTCACTAACCTACATTTCACTAACAAATCTTTCACTAACTAACGTTTCATTAACTAACTTTTCACTAACATATTCTATAACCATTAAAAGTTTACAAAAATAAACCATAATATCATCCAAATTCTTTCAACCACAAATCAAATACAATATACAAATAAAATAAAAAAAATAAAAAACTTAAAAAATCCATAGAATACATTCTAAATAAAATACAAAAAATTTCATAAAATTACCTCTAAATTTTGATTTTGTTGATATCATTGAGTTGGTAAAGATAAGATGATGAGTGTCTGAAAAATAAAAGTGTGTAACTAGTTTTAATAAAAAGACAAAAAAAGGAAAGTGATAAAACAAAAAAAAATAGTTGATGCATAGAAGGAAAAAAAATATATAAAAAAAGGGTTAAAGTCGATGCAAGGAAAGAAGAAAAAAATGTTTTTGTTTTAATGTATAAAATGAGCTTTTTAGTAAGTTTTAATGGTTTTTTTTATAATTTTTAATTTTTTAGTACCTTTTTGTAATTATCCAGTCAGTGGGTGGTTGAAGGGTATTTATGTTATTTTTTTTTCAAAATAGTTAAAAACGATTATTTTATCATTTGAGGTTAAAAACAATTGTTTCCATAATTTTTTGACCACTTTTGATTTTGTCTTTAAAAAATTACATCAATAAATCCATGTTATTTGTGGTTGAAAATTACCCAAAATGAAAAACAAAATTTAAGTCGTAAATATACCCACAAAACCCTGGTTTTTCACCACACACCTACAAAACAATATCCAAACATAATAATAACATCGAACCTTAAAAATATTTCAAAACCTCCATGTTATTTTTGGTTCAAAATTACCTAAAAAAATATTTTCAAATGAAAAAACACTAACACAACCCTAGTTCTTCAGCAAACACCCACACAACAATACCCAAACATAAAAACACTTAACATGTGTGTTGTATACAGTTATATAGTTTTCAAACCCATCGTCTGTTTTTGAAGAACTTCCTATACAAAAAATAATTTTTTTTTCATGCAAAAAAATGTTAAAAAAACAAATAGTTTACTTACCATCGAAGGTTCGTCAACAGATGCCTCTTTCAACCTCAGTTTGAGTTCAGAAATTAGAAGGACACAGGATGCAACAACGATGAAGGAGAGATATCTTTGCAAATAGGTTTAATGAAAACAGAAACTCTTAGAAATCTGATGGGGTTGGGAGAGAAGGGAAGTAGATTGTTAGGTGTTTGGGCGCGAATGGCTTACGAAAAGGCGTCAAGAGGTGTTAGTCATTGAAATTGAGTGTACAAGAATTTGGTGTATTGTTGACGTGCGATTTTGATCAACATGGTGAATCGGTGAATATATAAGATTTAAAGGATAAAATTGATAAAAAGATTGGAACAAAATATTTTTAAAGTGGTTCGGCTTAAGAGAATGCCTACATCCACTGTTCTTGGTATTCAAGTCAAGCTCGCTGGGTGTATCGTAGAGCTTGCTTATGTATATGTTTTTTGAAAAAAAAATTGATAACCTTTATAACAGTGATGGCCCCTTCCTTTTATAGTGTGAAGGGGCGAGAGTTATCCTGTTATCCTGTTTTATATGAAATCTGATCACATAAATTAAGAGCGAAATTCTATCCATTAACGGGCGTGGTTTAATTTAAGTACAATTGCTGATTGTAAGGAATTTGAGATTGATCAGGAGTCTGCTTAGTTGACCGAGTGCAATCCCTGTATTCTCGGGATTCTTCCTTTAATTGAGGCTCTGGGCTGTGTGGCTTGTGAGCTGTGGGCTGCCTCATCCGCGAGCAGTTGGTTCGACGAGGTACGGTACTTTGATTCCTTTGCTGTTTGTTCAGCGCTTCTTCTTTCATGGCATGTTGGGTCAGGGCCTATTTTGTTTTGTAGTGACTTTTTGGCCCTTTCTATGCGTTGGGCCTCCTTTTGTGGTTTTAGCATTTTTGGGCCTGGTGTAATTTGACACACAACATGTATCATCTTGGCGGCTGTTCACTACTCTCAAAACCCGGTTTTTAATAAAAACTTAATTTCTTTTATTTAATATATTATTTAATGTACTGATACATTAAATGTATCTGACAGATACTGAGTATGGTGGTCAAAGGACTATTTTACCCTTACTAATCCAATGTCTGACTAATGTTAATGGAGAAAAGTTTATGGCAGGGGATGTTCGTGCAACATTTATGAAACTTCATGTAAGATTTGTGTTGATATGTCAAAACCTTAATTTTTTTATGTAATTTCACTTAACCTTAGCGATGTTTGTGTAATAATCCAATCTTTTTTGTGAAATCTTTTCAGTGAAATTTTTTTTTGCGAAATCTGTTTATCTGAATTATGATTTGTGTAATTTGTGATGTGAACTACTTATTCTGATTTTGTAAAATGTAATAGGAATTTAAATAGTTGTCACTTATTTCAGAAAATGAATACATACATGATTATAGTCAACTACAATGGACATTCGGATGAGATAGATTATATTGGTGGTGAGCCATTTGTGATGATGGTGTCAAGGGAGCTGACACATATAGAGTTGATAGAGTTGATATATCGAAGGGTTGAGGTTGATAGTACTTGATGTGATTTATATTGTCCATGAAACTTTAGGTTATTCATATATTTATACGTTTTTATAAAAAATTTCATGACTTAATTTTATTAACACATATGTACATGTAAGGCACAAGATGTACACTTTACGATAAAATATCCGCAGATAATTTTAAATCTTTTCAGTGAAATGTTGTCAGCGAAATTTTGTTAGTGAAATCATGTTATTATAATCTTGTTAGTGAAATATTATTGATGAAAATATGTGAAATATTGTTTGTGAAATCAAGTTAGTGAAATCGTTTAAGTTAAATGTATTCAGTGAGATTTTCGGTGAAATCTTTTCAGTGAAATCTTTTTAATGAAATTTGTTTTGTGAAATCTTTTTAGTGAAATCTGTTTATTTGAATTATGTTTTGTAATGTTATACTTAAAACTACTAAAAGTTCTCAATTTGAGGGTATTGTATGTTGTGTAATCCTTTGTAAAACGTGACTTGACCTAAATGTGTTGCGTCGGACTGCTAAAAGACTTGTGTTGCACATAATTCAATGCAAAATACGATTTCAACTTAACATTTTGCTTAAAACTACTAAAAGTACATAATTCAAGGGTATTGGCCGATAGAGGGATCAAATGGTATAGTTATTTTTTTTGGTAACTTGGAGGATTAAAAACATGACTATTGCTTTCCAATTGGCTGTTTTTGCATTAATTGCTACTTCATCAATCTTACTGATTAGTGTACCCGTTGTATTTGCTTCTCCTGATGGTTGGTCAAGTAACAAAAATGTTGTATTTTCTGGTACATCATTATGGATTGGATTAGTCTTTCTGGTGGGTATCCTTAATTTTTACATGTTGCGTAATCTTTTATAAAACATGTTGCGTAATCTTTTATAAAATACTTGTGTGGCTTGTAACTTAATGCAAAATGCTCTTTAACCCTAATTTTTTGCATAAAACTACTAAAAGTACTCGATTCGAGGGTATTATATATTGCGTAATCCTTTGTAAAACGCGATTAGTTCAAAACATGTTGCGTAGGATAGCTGAAAGACTTGTATAGTCCGTAATTCAATGCAAAATACTATTTAAATGTAACGTTTTGTTTAAAACTACTAAAAGTAGTCCATTTGACTGTTTTACATGTTATGTAATTGAAAAACGTGGATTTATATCTATGGCAAACCTAGAGGGGGGTTGAATAGGATTACAAAAAATATTACGTAATTAAAAACAAATAAACCTAATTAAAAATCAATACGAAGATTTTTAGCGTGGAAAACCTCAACAGGTAAAATACCATGAGACCAACTCGTAAGCCACTTAACACATCCACATAAATTTCACTAGTTGGTATATTATTTACAACTCACGTTGATTGACAACTCAATCACATGACTCTTGCTATAATCCAATACTACCTACCCACATGCCTTTTACTAGCAAACCCTGTGAATACTGCTCAGAGACTCCACGCACTCCAAGAAACAAGAACCTCCTAATTTATGAGATCAGATCTAAGTGCTCAATAAAACATAAACAATCAAATAACATGCATGATCAAATACATGTTATAAATAGACTAAACAATTAAGTGTAGAAGCAAAGTATAATTAGTCTACACAAAAACAAACTCTCTTCTGTCCATATAAACAAAAACATCAGAGCATCAAAACAATAAAAACATGTGAGAAGAAAAGAATAAAGAAGTTCAAGAACTTTCAGAGAGTATATATGAGCCTTACAAAAGATCTAATGAATAATAAATTTTAGTTCACTATTTATAGACAAACATTCGAAACCCTAATTCCAATAAGAGTGGGAATATAAAAGTTATTAGGTTTTTTAAAGACTCTAGGAAATAAAAGATTTGCTTTCCTATTATAAAAAGAATAACTTTAAAAAAATAAAAGACTTGAAGAGTAAGTTATTCTCTTATTTTCAAATTCATTAAAAACTTCCTAGACACATAAGGAATTAATAAGCTTATGTTTGAAAGACTTTAGGAGATTATAAAACACAAAACACAAAACCTAGCCCATTTAGGGTTTGGCCAAGGCAGGCCACGCATGCCTTAGGTGTGTACCCACGCCTCAAGCGTGAGGCTATTGCATGACAGTCATGCCAAAGGCGTATACCCACCTCTGAGGAGTGAGCTTGCTACCCCAGTCCCCAGTTTTAGCTTTTTCAGTTGCTCTTAACTCGAAATTGAACCAACCGAAACTTATCCAAACAGCCTTAGAAGTTTTGTTCTTTATACCGTTGGAAAGATATGGATGTCTAATTTCATTTAAAAAAAAATAAAAAAAATCACTATTTGGATATATAGATAAAATTTTATTCCAATTCAAGCATCCAAAGATCAGATTTTCGAAAACAAAAAATGTTTGAAATTAAATTCCAAAACTTGACAAAACAAAACAACTAAGTCTCAGCATTAATAAAACATTAAAACTAACATATTAGCTCAAATGCAAATGCATGAACATGTTATAAGTGTGCGTGTGAATCTTATCTGATCTCATGAATTAAGAGCGTTCGATTTCCTGAAACTTATCTTACCGCCTTTCTTGAGAGTTTTTAGAAGCTCGCCATTTTCGCATGATTTCTTCGAATCTTCAACACAATCAACTCATGCTCTAACTAAGCTAATTAAGAATTACATAAAAATATGTTTTGTTGATAGAATTGTAGCCAACAAAATAATGACCTTACAGTAATCTTTTGTAAAATGCGATTTGACCCAAACATGTTGCGTATGACTGCTAAAGGACTTCTGAGGCGTATAATTCAATTTGAACTACGATTTAAATGTAAAATTTTGCTTAAAACTACTAAAAGTACTCAATTCGTGTGTATTACATGTTGCAAAATCCTTTGTAAAACGCGACGTGGCCAAACGAGTTGTGTAGGATTGTTCGTGGATCGTAATTCAATGTAAAATGCTATTTAACCATAGTGTTTTGCATAAAACTAGTAAAAGTACTCAATTCGAGTGTATTACATTTTGCGTAACCCTTTATAAAACGCGATTTGACCCAAACGTGTTGTGTCGGACTGCTAAAAGACTTGCGTGGTGCGTAATTCAATGCAAAATACTATTTAACCTTAACGTTTTGCATAAAAGTAGTAAAAGTACTCAATTCGGGTGTATTACATTTTGCATAACCCTTTGTAAAATGCGACTTGACCCAAACGTGTTGGGTAGGACTGCTAAAAGACTTGCCTGGCCTGTAATTAAGTACAAAATGTTATTTAAACGCAACGTTTTGCTTAAAACTACTAAAAGTACTCAACTCGAGTATATTACATATTGTATAATCCTTTGCAAAACAAGATTTGACCCAAACGTGTTCCGTAGTATTTTAAAATACTTGTGTGGCACGTAATTTATTGCAAAATATGATTTAAACGTAATGTTTTGTTTAAATTTACTAAAATTACTCAATTCGAGTGTATTACATGTTGTGTGATCCTTTTTAAAACGCAACATGGCCAAACATGTTGCGTAGGATTGTTAAAATACTTGCGTGGACCGTAATTCAATTGAAAATGCTATTTAACCCTAACATTTTGCATAAATCTACTAAAAGTATTGAATTCGAGTGTATTACATTTCGCATAATCCTTTGTGAAACGCGATTTGAACCAAACGTGTTGCGTTAGACTGCTAAAAGACTTGTGTGGATTGTAATTCATTGCAAAATGCTATTTAAATGTAACATTTTGTTTAGAACTACTAAAAGTATTCAATTTGAGTGTATTACATGTTGTGTAATTCTTTGTAAAACGCGATTTGACCCAAACGTGTTGCGTAGGATTGCTAAAAGACTTCCGTGGCATGTAAGTCAATGCAAAATATGATTTAAAAGTAATGTTTTGCTTAGAACTACTAAAAGTACTCAATTTGAGTGTATTACATAGTGTATAATGATATGTAAAACATGACTTGACCAAACGTGTTGCATAGGGATGTAAAAAGACTTACATGGCCTAAAATTCAATGGAAAATGCTATTAAACCTTAACATTTTGCATAAAACTACTAAAAGTACTCAATTTGAGTGTATTACATTATGGGTAATCCTTTGTAAGCCACGATTCAACACAAATGTATTGTGTCGGATTGCTAAAAGACTTGTGTGGTGCGTAATTCAATGTAAAATATGATTTAAACATAGCATTTTGTTTAAAACTACTAAAAGTACTCAATTCGAGTGTAATCATTTGTAAAATGCGATTTGATTGAATGCGTTGCGTAAGACTGCTAAAAGACTTGTGTGGCTCGTAACTCAATGCAAAATACTATTTAACACTAACGTTTTGCATAAAACTATTAAAAGTACTCAATTTGAGGGTATTACATGTTGCTTAATCTTTTGTAAAACCTGACTTGACCAAACGTGCTGCATAGGATGTTAAAAGACTTGCGTGGACCATAATTCAATGCAAAATGCTATTTAACCCTAACGTTTTGCATAGAACTACTAAAAGTATTCAATTAAAGTTTATTACATTTTGCGTAATCCTTTATAAAACGCGATGTGACCAAACATGTTGCGTAGGATTGTTAAAAAACTTGCGTGGATCGTAATTCAATGCAAAATGCTATTTAACCATAATATTTGGCATACAACTAGTAAAAGTACTTAATTCGAATGTATTACATTTTGCATAATACTTTATAAAGTGCTATTTGACTTAAACGTGTTGAGTTGGAGAGCTAAAAGACTTGTGTGGCGTGTAATTCAATGCAAAATACAATTTAAATGTAACGTTTTGCTTAAAACTACTAAAAGTACTCAATTTGAGTGTAATCATTTGTAAAATGCAACTTGACCAAACGTGTTGCGTAGGACCGCTAAAACACTTGCGTTGCCCATAACTCAATGCAAAATGTTCTTTAACACTAACTTTTTGCATAAAACTACTAAAAGTACTTGATTTGAGGATATTATATGTTGCGTAATCCTTTATAAAATGCAACTTAACCCAAACGTGTTGCGTAGGACTGCTAAAAGACTTTTGTGGTCCGTAATTCAATGCAAAATGCTATTTAAATGTAACATTTTGCTTAAAATTATTAAGTACTTTATTTGAGAGTATTACATGTTTTGTAATCCTTTATAAAACGCAATTTGACCCAAACGTGTTGTGTATGACTGCTAAAGACGTGTCTGGCCTGTAACTCAATACAAAATGCTATTTAACTATAACATTTTGCATAAAACTACTAAAAGTACTTAATGCAAGGGTATTACATGTTGGGTAATCCTTTGTAAAACGCGACTTGACCCAAACTTGTTGCAAAGAATTGCTAAAAGTCTTGTGTGGCTCGTAACTCAGTAAAATGCTACTTAAAACTAACCTTTTGCTTAAAACTACTATGAAAAATGTGGATTTGTATCTATAGCAAACCAAAGGGGTGGGATTGCGAAACTAAAAATATAAACCTACTTAAAAAACAATGCGGAGATTTTTAGCGTGGAAAACCTCAACATGTCAAAAACTACGGGATCAACTCGTAGGTCACTTAACACAACCACACAAATTTCACTAGTTGGTATATTGTTTACAACTCACGTTGATTAACCACTCAATCACACGACTCTTTTTATAATCCAATACTATCTACTTGCAAGCCTTTTACTAGCAAACCTTGCAGATGTTGCTTAGAGACTCAACGCTCTCCAAGTCTTAATGTTTCTTTCATATGGTCAAATAAATAATAACCCCCAGTTTATGAGATCAGATCTATGTACTCAATAAAACATGAACAATTAAATAATATATATGATCAAAACATATTATGAATAGACTATACAATTAAGCACATAAACAAAGCATAAGCTATTTAAAAACTCTCTCTTCTCTCACAATAACATGAAACAACAAAGTATCAAAACAACAAAGACATGTGAGAGGAAATAAGATAAATTCAATAAAGAATAATCGAGAGTATAGTGAAGTTAGTAAAAGAGACTTACTTGGCATAAGCAATTTAAAACAATAAGCTCACTATTTATAATAAATACTAAAAACCCTGATTCCAATTGTAGTAGGAAATAAAGACCAATTAGGCTTTCTAATTCAATGAGGAATGTAATTAATATTTTCCTATTAAAAAGAAATTATCAATCCTAAAAATAAAAGATTTATTTATTAGGTAATTCTCTTGCTTTCAAATTCTATAAAAACATCCTTGATGGACAAGGAAAGACTTTAGAGAATTCAAAAAACACAAGACACAACCCTAACCCATTTAGGGTTCGGCCAAGACAGCCCCCGCATGCCTTAGGCATGTGGCCATGCCTGTGGCACAAGGCTGCTGCCTGGCACGCATGCCAAAGGCGAGTGGCCACGTTTGGGGCACAGCCTTGCTGTCCCTTTTCCCTATCCAGTTGTTTCCAACTGCACTTGACTCCATTTTGAGCCAAGCGAACTCTAACCAAACGGCCTTGGATTTTTTCATTATTTATACCTTTGGAAAGATATGGATGTCTAGTTTCATTCCTTAAAAACCAAAGACCAATTGAATATCTAGATAAAACGTTATGCTCGTTGAAGCATCCAAAGGTCAGTTTTTGAAAATACAAAATATATGTAATTAAATTCAAAACTAGACAAAATAAAAACAATAAGACTCAAACACTTATAAAACATTTAAACCAACATGTTAGCACTCAAATAAAAATGCATGAACATGTTATAAGTGTGTGTGTGAATCTTATCTGATCTCAAGAATTAAAGAGTATCGTTTCTTCGAAACTTACCTTTAAGTAAGTTCTTGAGTCTTCTCAGAAGCTAATAAAGCTAACTAAGAATTACATAAAAATGTGTTTGCCCACAGAATCACAACCAACAAAATAATGACCTTACATTTTTAATTTCCTTCCATCAGCATCATATAACCTAGTCTTTGTTATCCTCTTAACCTTTGAGCATGCTAGTTACTTAGCCTCTTCAGTATGTGCTCTGTGGAGTTTTAAGAAATATTTCTCAAGAACATTCAAATACATATCAGCTACATCAAGGCCAAGATAAAAGCAGTTATTTCACGCCTTTGACCCTTCAACAACCCAATTCATCATGTTTATCAAATATTTGACACTTGTTACCTCTAAACACCACATAACTTACTTATTTACAAAGATGGGTCACATTCAAAAGATTTCCTCTTAATCCTTCAACAAGGACATCGTCATCAATTACACCTAAGTCAGATATATTAATCTTGTCTTTGCCAATAATTTTTAATATATCTTCACTGGCAGTAACAGTATAACCTTCATCCTTTAGTGTAATCTTAACAAAGAAATTTTTATTACCAGTCATGGTCCTAGAACATCCACTATCTAAACATCATGCAAGGTGACTAATCGACCAAGTCGTGAAGCGCATTATATTACAACTAACGTTGTTCTTCTTAACCTAAGACTTCTCATAAGATTATTTTGAAGACTTTGGTTTTGAAGAACTATCAAAAGTTCTATGACCGCCTCTCCTGTTTACACTACCAAAAGACCTATTGCTTCTTTTAATTAAGCTAACGTATTTATCACATTTAGGTCTAGTATGTCCAACAATACCACAATAGTGACAAATAGGAATAAAGTTAGGAGACTTACCTTGAGCTTCTTGTTGCTTTTCGAACGGCTTGTGCATTTGATCATCTTGTTTGGAAGATTTGGCCTTAACAAAAATTATCTTGCTTGTAGAGGCCTTAGATTCATCAGTGAATCCAATACCTTGCTTGTCGTTGTACATTTCCCAAACTAGATCATGCCATCAACCATCTTTGCACTTAGAGTCAGCTTCTTGATAGACTCTTCCGCTGATGCCAACTTTTTAACAACTTTTTCCTAACATGATCGCATAATCAACAAGGTTGTTTCTTTGCAATCCACTTCTTCTTTTAAGCTTTAATCCTCTCATTACAGTCATCCACCTCATTTTGCAAACTGAGGGATCGATCCAAAGCTTCATATCTCTCAAGATTGACCAATTTATTTTTAAACAGAAGAGAGAAGTTCAGTTTCATTACCTTGTGATTCTCTTCGAGAAGTTGCTCATAAGCCTCTCTAAGGCTTGTCACACTAAGCACATCATCATTAGTATCATCTTCTATTTAAGTTCCATCACCTGTAGATAAAGATGATATGAAGTCAACTATGTTGCATATATGCTTACTAGCATTGGAAGACTCATTATCATCTTCTTTATTGCTATCACTCCAAGTGATGTTCAACGCTTTCCCCTTCCTTGTATTGTTTTGAACGTTTGTACACTTGAATGCTTTGTGTCCATAACCTTGACATTCATAGCATTGAATACCTTTGCTTTTGCCCTTGTCACTGTCAAACGTTTTGGACACAAAATCTCTCTTGGTGTTGACACCTTTAAAACCACCACCAGTTTTTTTGCCTATGAAAAACTTCTTTATTTTTCTTACAATAAACGGTATCTATTCTTCATTATCACTCTCTCCCGCGTCTTCTGACTCGCGAGATGTAGATTTCAAAGCAATCCTTTTTTCTTTTTGGTTTGTTTGAGATTTAACTCTAACGTTTGTAGGGATCCTATCAACTCGTCTACTCTCATGTTATCTACATCTTTGCTTTCTTCAATCGCAGTGACCTTGGCTTAAAACCTGTCAGGCAAAGAATGTAAAATTTTTCGTGATAATATAGAGTCAGAATAACGTTTATCAAGTACAAAACTCGAGTTTGTGATGTTCATGAGTTTTGTTTGGAGCTCGAGGAATGTCTCTTCTTCCTTCATATGCAAGGATTCAAATCTTATCATCAACATTACAATCTTTGATTTCTTGACCGCCGACCTTCCTTCATGTATGGTTTGGAGAATATCCCACACCTCTTTGCTTGTCTCGCAATTCTGGATATGCATATATTGATGTTTATTAACACCATTAAAAAGATTGTATTCCACTCTACTCTCGGCTTCATGGAAACAACTCATTCGACATTGGTAACAGTAGGAGGGGAATAACCGTTCTCAACATACATCCATACATGCTCATCATAGCCTTCAAATAGGCCCTCATGCACCCCTTCCAGAATGCGTAGTTCAACCCATCCAATAATGAAGGTCGAGTGCTTGATGCTCCTTTTTTGATCATTCCCACCATAGATGCACAAAAAAAAAAAAAAACCAACAAAATATGGAGCCCGGATCCTAGCCTAAGTATATCAAGACTCTTGCGCTAATACCAATTGCAAAATGTGAATTTGTATTTATGGCAAACCTAGAGGGGGGGGGGATAGGCTTTAATAACAAATATTGTGGATTTAAAAATATAAACCTACTTAAAAAATAACACAGAGATTTTTAGCGTGAAAAACCTCAACAGGTTAAAAACCTCGCTACCAACTCGTAGGCCACTTAACCACATCCACACAAATTTCAACAAGTTGGTATATTGTTTACAACTTACGTTGATTGACCACTCAATCACTACGACTCTTGCTATAACCCAATACTACCTACCCTCAAGCCTTTTACTAGCAAACTTTGTGATGTGTGCTCAAAGACTGTCGTATAGTCTATGTGCTCAATAAAATATGAACAATAAAATAATATTAATGATCAAAACAT
Source organism: Xanthoceras sorbifolium (assembly GCA_003430845.1). Classification (NCBI taxonomy): domain Eukaryota; kingdom Viridiplantae; phylum Streptophyta; class Magnoliopsida; order Sapindales; family Sapindaceae; genus Xanthoceras; species Xanthoceras sorbifolium. Next base: position 14,699,806 of record CM010613.1, on the reverse strand, counting down.
ATTATGAATTGACTAAACAATTAAGCGTGGAAGCAAAGCATAATTAATCTATATAAACCAAACTTTCTCTTCTTTCACATAAATAAAAACATCAAAACATCAAGACAATAAAAACATGTGAAATGAAAATAATAAAGAACATGAAGAACTTTAGAGAGTATAATGAGCCTATAAAAAAAACTATAAATGGCTATGAACAATGAATATTAAGCTCACTATTTATAGGCAAATATTAGAAACCCTAAATCCAATTGAAGTAGGACTTTAAAAACTATTTAGGATTTCTAATTCCATTAGGAAAGTAAGATTTACTTTCCTATTAAAAAGAGATAAGAAACCCAAAAATAAAGGATTTATTTAATAGGTTATTTTTTACTTTTAAATACCATAAAAACATCCTTGAACCACAAAGAATCAATAAACATATATTTGAAAGACTTTAGGAGACTTAAAACACTAGACACACAAAACTAACCCTTATTGGGTTCGGCCAAGCATACCATAGGCATGCACAGACTTAAACATAAGACACACAAAACTAACCTTTATTGGGTTCGACCAAGTAGACCATGCACACCTTAGGTGCGCGTACATGCCTTAGGCGTGAGGTTGCTACCTGGAAGTCACGCCTGAGGCGTGAGGCTCCTGCCCTCGTCTCCTCTGTTTAGCATTTCTAACAGCACTTGACTCCACTCTGTGTCAAGCAAAACCTAAACAAACGGCCTTGGATTTTTTCGTTCTTTATATCATTAGAAAGATGCGGATGTCTAGTTTCATTCCCAAAAAATAAAACGCCATTTGATGTATAGATAAAAATGTATGCCAGTTCAAGCATCCAAAGCTCAGTTTTTCGAAACACATAAAATGTTTGAAATTAAATTCCAAAACTTAACAAAACAAAACAACTAAGACTCAACACGTATAAAACATTTAAACCAACATGTTAGCACTCAAATGTAAATGCATGAACATGTTATAAGTCTGTGAGTGTGAATCTTCTCTCATCTGAAGAATTAATAGTATTCGTTTCTTTGAAACTTAACTTAAAGCACTTTCTTGAGACTTCTAAGAAAGCTTTTCGTCTTCGCATGATTTCTTCGAATCTTCAATATGCTTATCTCATTCTCTAACTAAGTTAACTAAGAATTACATAAAAATATGTTTTGCTCACGGAATTAAAACCAACAAAATAATGACCTTACATACTAAAAGTACTCAATTCGAGTGTAATTATCTGTAAAACGCGATTAGATCAAACGTGTTGCGCAGGACTGCTAAAACACTTGTGTGGCCCATAACTCAATGAAAATTGTTATTTAACAATAATTTTTTGCATAAAAAGGGGTAATTGCAATAACTCCCCGTATAAATAGGTATAATTGCACAAAAATCTGAGAATAATTGATAATAACAATAACTCCCCTTTGACCGGTTGACTAACCGTTGACCACAGTTAGTCACTAACGGTCAAAGGGGTAAAATTGTCATTTTAAAAATTTTTTTAAAAAAATTTGGTAAAAATGAGAAGAAGAAAGAAGAGGAAGAACCAAAAAAAAAAATTTTTTGGAAAAAAAAAAGAAAAGAGAAAAAGAAGAAGAGGAAGAAGAAGAAGAAGAAGAAAAAGAAGAAGAAGAAGAAGAGGAAGCAAAAAAAAAAATTCTGAAAAAAAAGAAAAAAAAGAAGAAGAAAAAGAAGAAAAAAAAATTTTTGAAAAAAGAAGAAGATGAAGAAGAACAAAAATAAAAAAATCTGAAAAAAAAGAAAAGAAGAAAAAGAATAAAGAAATTTGAAAAAAAAAGCAAAGAAGAAGAAGAAGAAGAAAAAGAAGAAGAAAGAAGAGAAACAAAAAAAAATAATAATAAAAGAAGAAGAAGAATTCGAAAAAAATTTTTGGCAGAAGAAGAATAAGAAGAAGAAGATGGAGGAAAAAAAAAAATATCAAGAAAAAAATGGAAAAAAGAAAAAAAAAATTGGAAAAAGAAGAAGCAGATTTGATGAACAAAAAATTTAAAAAAAAATTGAATTTTTTTTTTGGCAATGGACGATTAAGATATTTTTATCTCATCTAATGGATCAATCTCATCTGATCCATTTTATACATTTTCTTTTTTTTAAAATGTTTTTTTCTAAAAAGACGATTTTACCCATTTGACCGTTAGTGACTAACTGTGGTCAACAGGTTAGTCAACCGGTTAAAGAGAAGTTATTGTTATTATCAATTATTTCCAGATTTTTATGTAATTATAACTATATACACGGGGAGTTATTGCAATTACCCCGCATAAAAATACTAAAAGTACTCAATTCGTGGGTATTACATGCTGCCTAATTATTTTTAAAACGTAACTATATCCAAACGTGTTTGCGTAGGACTGCTAAAAGACTTGTGTGGTCTATAATTCAATGCAAAATGCTATTTAAATGTAACATTTGAGTGTATTACATATTATGTAATACTTTGTAAAACGCGATTTGAGTGTATTACTTGTGTACTCAATTTGAGTATATTACATGTTGTGTAATCCTTTGTAAAATGCGATTTAACCCAAATGTGTTTCGTAGGACTGCTAAAAGACTTATGTGGCGCATAATTCAATGCAAACTACAATTAAACTAAATGTTTTGCTTGAAACTACTAAAAGTACTCAATTCGAGCATATTACATGTTGCTTAATCATTTATAAAATGTGACTTGACCAAACATGTTGCGTAGTATTGTTAAAGACTTGCGTGACCCGTAAGTCAATCAAAATGTTATTTAACCCTAACGTTTTGCATAAAGCTACTAAAAGTAGTCAATTCAAGTGTATTACATTATGAGTAATCATTTGTAAAATGTGATTTGACACAAACAGTGTTGTCAGACTGCTTAAAGACTTGTGTGGTGCGTAATTCAATACAAAATAAGATTAAATGTAACATTTTGCTTAAAACTACTAAAAGTACTCAATTCGAGTATAATCATTTCGTAAAACACGATTTGACTGAACGTGTTATGGGACTTCTAAAAGACGTGTATGGCCCATAACTCAATACAAAATGCTATTTAACTCTAACCTTATGCATAAAACTACTAAATGTACTATATTCGAGTGTATTACATGGTGTATAATCATTTGTAAAACGAGATTTAATCCAAATGTATTTCGTAGGACTACTAAAATACTTGCGTAGCTCGTAATTTAATACAAACTACAATTTAAACGTGACGTTTTGCTTAAAAGTATTCAATTCGAGTATATTATAAGTTGCATAATCCTTCGTAAAACGCTGACCTGACTAAGTGTGTTGAATAGAATTGTTAAAAGACTTGCGTGGACCGTAATTCAATGCAAAATATTGTTTAACCTTAACGTTTTGTATAAAACTAGTAAAAGTAATCAATTTGGGTGTATTACATTTGCTGTAATCCTTTGTAAAACACGATTTAACCTAAATGTGTTGCGCCAAACTGTTAAAAGACTTGCGTAGTACATAGTTCAATGAAAATTGCTATTTAACCTACAACATTTTGAATAAAACTTACTAAAAGCACTCAATTCGAGTGTATTACATTTCTCATAATCCTTTGTGAAACTCTATTTGGCCCAAACGTGTTGACTAGGTTTGTTAAAAGACTTGTGTGGACTGTAATTCAATGCAAAATGCTATTTAACCTTAACGTTTTGTATAAAACTACTAAAAGTACTCAATTTGGGTATATTACATTTTGTGTAATCATTTGTAAAATGCAATTTGACTCAGAAGTGTTGCGTCTGACTGTTAAAGGACTTGAAATTCAATACAAATAGTAACGTTTTGCTTAAAACTATTAAAAGCACTAAATTCAGGGGTATTACATGTGCTGTAATCATTTGCAGAACACGACTTGACCCAAACGTAATGTGTAGTACTGCTAAAAGACTTGTGTGGCCTGTAATTCAATACAAATACAATTTAAACATAACGTTTTGCTTCAAACTACTAAAAGTACTAAATTCGAGTGTATTACGTGTTGTGTAATCGTTTATAAGACTAAACTTGACCCACATGTATTCCATAGGACTGCTAAAAGACTTGCGTGACACATAATTCAATGCAAAATATGATTTAAATGTAACATTTTGCATTAAAACTACTAAAGGTACTAAATTCGAGTATAATCATTTATAAAACCTAATTTGACTGAACGTGATGAATAGGATTGCTAAAAGACGTGTGTTTTTTCGTAACTCAATACAAAATGCTATTTAACTCTAACATTTTGCATAAAACTACCAAAAGTACTTAATTATAGGGTATTACATGCTGTATAATCTTTTGTAAAATGCGACTTGACCCAAACGTATTGCGTAGGACTGCTAAAAGACATGTGTGGTTCGTAACTCAATACAAAATGCTATCTAACACTAACATCTTTTATAAAACTACTACAAGTACTAAATTCGAGGCTATTACATGTTGCGTAATACTTTATAAAACTCGACGACCCAAACGTGTTGGGTAGGACTACTTTATCTCGCGTAATCCTTTGTGAAACGTGATTTATCCCAAACGTGTTGCGTCAGACTGGTAAAAGACTTGTGTGGCCCGTAACCCAATGCAAAATGCTAAGTAAATGTAACATTTTGCTTAAAACTATTAAAAGTACTCAATTTGAGTATATTACATGTTGTGTAATCCTATGTAAAATGTGATTTGACCCAAACATGTTGTGTAGAATTGCTAAAAGACTTCTGTGGTGCATCAGTCAATGCAAAATATGATTTAAAAGTAATATTTTGCTTAAAACTACTAAAAGTACTTAATTCGAGTATATTACATGGTGCATAATCATTTGTAAAATGAGACTTGACCAAATGTGTTGCTTAGGGTTGTAAAAAGACTTGCGTGACCCGTAATTCAATAAAAATGCTATTTAACCTTAATATTTTGCATAAAACTACTAAAACTACTCAATTCGAGTTTATTACATTATGTGTAATCCTTTGTAAAATGCGATTCGACACAAAAGTGTTGTTTCAGATTGCTAAAAGACTTGTGCCACACATAATTCAATGCAAAATACGATTTAAACGTAACATTTTGCTTTAAACTACTAAAAGTATTGAATTCAAGTGTAATCATTTGTAAAATGTGATTTGACTTGAATGTGTTGTGTAGGATTGCTAAAAGACATTGCATTTTTTTATAACTCACTAAAATTTTATTTAACTATAACATTTTGCATAAAACTACTAAAAGTACTCAATTCGAGGGTATTGCATATTGCGTAATCTTTTGTAAAACGTGACTTGACCAAAACATATTGCGTAGGACTGCTAAAAGACTTGCGTGGCTCGTAACGCAATGCAAAATGCTATTTAAGACTAATGTTTTACATAAAAATATTTAAAGTACTCAATTCGAGGGTATTACATAGTTGCTTAACCTTTTGTAAAACCCGACTTGACCAAACGTGTTGCGTAAGGATTGTTAAAAGACTTGCGTGGACCATAATTCAATGGAAAATGCTATTTAACCTTAACATTTTGTATAAAACTATTAAAAGTAATCAATTAGAGTTTACTACATTTTGCGTAATCCTTTGTAAAATGCAATTTGACCCAAACGTGTCGCATGAGATTGCTAAAAGACTTACGTGGCCCGTAATTCAATAGAAAATGCCATTTAACCTTAACTAATAAAAGTACTCAATTCGAGCATATTACTTTTTGTGTAATCCTTTGTAAAACGCGATTTGACCAAATGTGTTCTGTAAGACAGCTAAAAGACTTGTGTGGCTCGTAGTTTAATGCAAATACAATTTAAATGTAATGTTTTGCTTAAAACTACTAAAAATAATCAATTCGAGTGTACTACATGTTATGTAATCCTTTGTAAAATGCGGCGTGACCAAACATGTTGTGTAGGATTGTTAAAAGACTAGCATGGATCGTAATTAAATGCAAAATATTATTTAACCCTAACGTTTTGCATAAAACTAGTAAAAATATTCAACTTCGGGTGTATTACATTTTGCGTAACCCTTTATAAAATACGATTTGACCCAAACGTGTTGCGTCGGACTATAAAAAGACTTGTGTGGCGTGTAATTCAATGCAAAATGCCATTTAACCTCTAACATTTTGCGTAAAACTACTAAAAGTACTCAGTTCGAGGTTATTACATTTCGTGTAATCCTTTATGAAATGTGATTTGACCCAAACGTGTTGCGTAGGACTATAAAAAGACTTGTGTGGTGTGTAATTCAATGCAAAATGCCATTTAACCTCTAACATTTTGCGTAAAACTACTAAAAGTACTCAGTTCGAGGTTATTACATTTCGTGTAATCCTTTATGAAATGCGATTTGACCCATATGTGTTGCATCGGACCACTAAAGACTTCTATGGCCCGTAATTCAATGCAAAATGCTATTTAAATGTAACGTTTTGCTTTAAAACTACTAAAAGTATTCAATTTGAGTGTATTACATGTTGTGTAATACTTTGTAAAAGGCGATTTGACCCAAACGTGTTCATAGGACTGCTAAAAGACTTCGGTGACACGTAACTCAATACAAAATATGATTTAAAAGTAACGTTTTACTTAGAACTACTAAAAGTACTCAAGTCGAGTGTATTACATGGTGCATAATGATATGTAAAACATAACTTGACAAAACGTGACCTACACTATTTAAAGATGCTGCCGGATATGCCCAAAAATGTGACAGTGTTAAAGAACGGTAAGTATACCGAGACTTCCTTCTAAGGAACTTACACCCATGGGCGTTCCCTGGCCTTTTGCTCAAAGGGGAATTGCATTATAAGGCCATTACCTACCAGGTCTTCGCCAAAGAAATATGTCATTGTAGGCAAAGATTATTTCACCAAGTGGATAGAAGCTGAGGCTCTCGTGTGCATCATCGAACAGAAGGCCACTGAGTTCGTCAGAAAGTCGATCGTTTACCGATTCGAAGTCCCAGAAGCCATAGTCACCGATTACGGAACACAGTTTGATAATCGGAGTTTCAAAGCCCTATGTCAATCATACCGTATCGATGTCCGATTTGCATCCCCATCACACCCGCAGACGAATGGGTAGGATGATGTCACCAATAAAGTTATTAAGCACCTGTTGAAATGCAAGCTAAAGTCTAAAAAAGGGGCCTGGGTGGATAAGCTACCCGAGGTACTATGGGCCATCAAAACTACCCCTTCACTTAACCACGGGAGAAACCCCTTTTTCACTCGCCTTCGACACCGAAGCAGTGCTACCTATAAAGGTGACTATCCAAACCAACAGAATAATCGGGTACTTGCCCATCGACAATGAACAGGAACTCAGAGCGGCGCTCGACAAATTAGAAAATAGGAGAGAGAAAGCAAGCATCCGAGCAGCTGCCCTTCAATAGAGAATAGCCAAGTACTATAACGCCAAAGCTCGCATTAGAAGATTCAGACTTGGGTACTTGGTACTAAAGAAAGTCATTCCGAGCACTAAAAATCCACACCGAAGGAACTCTCGGCGACTTTTGGGAAGTGTAACATCCCTAATTTCGAATACATATGAAAGTATGATTGAATTCATTTTGAATATGTGAACTCTCGGCGATTTTTAGGTTTTATAATGGACCAATTTGAACGGTCGAAAATAATGCACAAAGAAAAGGGTGAAAAATCTGGACAGAAGGCATCGCGACCAGGGATCGCGATGAGCAGCTCGCGATGAAAAGGATGATTTGGGGCAGTGAGTACCGCAACCAGTCATCGCGACCACAGATCGCGATGATCAGCTCGCGATGAAAGTGGTACATTTCGACCAGTGAGCATCGCGACCGAAGCGGCGCGACCACCGCTCGCGATACCGGTCGCGATGGCTCAAAATTATTTTAAAAAAATAAGCGGTGGAGCGGTGCATAAAGAGAGCAACAGCTCTCAAAATTCAGCAAACATCACACAGAAACAGAAACATATCAGAAACGAGAGAGGAAGAAGAGAGAAGAGGAGAGAGAAAGAAGAGAGAGAAAAGAAAAAAGAAGAAGAAGAAGAAGAAGAAGAAGAAGAAGAAAAGAGGAAGAGAAGAAGGAAAGGAGAAGGAGGAAGCTTTCAGGTTTGGTGTACACATATTTTTCGAATTTTCAGTTTTCCAGAAATTTTCGGAATTGTCAAATTTTAGAGTTTTTGATATATGGATTATAGATTATAGTTTAGATTTGATCTATACGTGTTTTGGAATTTTTTTCAGTTTCCAGAATATTTCAGATTGATTGAAATTGATTAAATTTGTGTTATTTGAATTATATTGATTATCAAATATAGTTCAGGTTCGATATATACGAGTTTTCGAATTTTTTCAGTTTTCCAAAAATTTTCGGAATTGTCGAATTTTATAGTTTTTGAATTATTTGAACTATATTGAGTAGAATGGATAGTTTGAAACCGATTTCGGATTGATTTGAATAGGATTTGGTTCTAATAGTGTTATGGAAATATATTGTTGAAAGTGATTTAAATTATATTATATTGTGAAATGTATAGGAAAATAATTTTGGGGCGATTTGATTCGAAATAGAATTAAGAAATACGTTTGAGTATATTTTGGATTAATTTGATATGATTATTGATTTACATTTGTATATTTCCGTTATATTATATTTGATGAATTTTGTATTTCGGAAATATAAATATATCGATATGTATTGAAATTGACTACGTTGAAATTTGAATTCGATGATTCGGAAAGAAATGAGATATGTTGACATTGGTTTTGAGAAAACATTTTGGCTCTGATATGTATAAACATAGATATGGATATAGGAGGTTAACATGTCAATTGAGTTTCTGTCTGAACAGTACTGTGCCGATATATTCTGTTTGTACCACCCTTCTTAGGGTTCTGTCATGGGACATTCACAGCGGGTAAGTCCGTTAGTGTTCCATTCTGATCTAATGTTTGGCTGCTCGCTCGTTTGCGTCCTGTGCCGAACAACCCGTAATCCAGTCCGATAACTTATGTTTTGTATGTCATGAGCCAATCTGAAAACTGATTTGTTCTATGAAAATGTTTGAGAAATTATGACAAATCTGTCTGTTGATTGATTTTGAATATTTGATTTGAAATGAGCCCCATATATGATTTACTTATATGTGATTTATATTTTGATTAAGAATAAATATACATATTTGACAGAGTAAATTTGTCTATACAATTTTGTGTACATCCACTAAGCAATATGCTTAGCGTGTTGAGTTTTCTCGCACGCAGGAAACAGAGGTTCCAAATGCGATAAAGATAAAGAAGAGTAGAGATTGCAGAACCAGAGTCCGGAATCACATCTTTCCTGCATCTATTTTGGTAGATTGTTTGTAATAAGTCTATATATAGTTTGATACCACATGCATATACAGAAACTGTTGTAAATATTTAAGGAGCTTCCGCTATGTAAATATTTTATTATATGTTTATATTATTTGAATCTTTATAAATGATATTATGATAATTGGTTGGTAAGTCGCACTATATTTGGAAGGGTGCGCAAAATTGATTTGAGAATTTGGAAGTTGAGATTTATGAATTTTAATTGTAAACAGGTTTTGGAACGTCAGAAAAATAGAGGAAACTCTGGCACGATTTTTAGAAATTTATTTGGACTATTTTCAAATGTTTTTAATATAGTTTTCAATTATGGTTTATAAAAGTTAGATTTTAGTATATAGTAGCGCTCCCTGATTCGGTCCGAGCGGATTTGGGTCAGGGGGTGTTACAGGAAGGCCCTTGCTAGATTGCTTCAAAAGGAAGGAAGGAAACCTACCGATTAACTACTCTCGGGGGAAGACCCTTGAAGAATCCGTGGAATGTGGAGCACCTCAAAAAATATTATCAGTGAAATAGTTTACTTGTTCGGTGTATGATTTAGATCTACTTATGTAAGTACTTGGAGGATAGTTTACTTCTTCTTAAAATCGGATGTACTCACTCTTCGGAGGATGAAGACATGATCAATAGTGATAAGTTTCCCAAATTATGAAATTACTACTTGTTCAATGTGCCTTATAGCGTGTGCACTCGGAAGTGATGATCAATAGTGATCAATTTTCCTAAATTATAGTTGTTACATTTATTTATCTTAATCATTCGCTCCTCGGAGGTGAGATTTACGATCAATAGTGATCAGTTTTCCAAATTACGAAATTACTACTTGTTCAGTATGTTTTATAGTGTGTGCACTCAGAAGTGATGATCAATAGTGATCAGTCCAAAAACTACACAAGTTATTATGTTGTTAAAGAACAACCGATCATAACGATCAGATGTCCCATGGGATGAACACCGAAGGTGACTGACCTAGGGTTGAACGACAGTTCAGAAATTGAAAGATTGCATATTTTCACTCGGTGGACAATTTAAACTCGGAGAATTCATTAATTCATAAGTTCATTGAAAATTGATGAAATATGGGAAGAAAGATAAAACAAAAGATAAAATAAATTCTAAAGAATGTTTAAGGTCATTACAATCCAAAACGAAATGCACTCCGAAGAGTATTTGAAGGTTCATTATAAAAGCTAAAAATACAGAGACATTACTTTGAGTTGCTATCAACCTCTGGCTCGTAAGTTCCACCTTTTCGAGATCTAGAGAATCCTCCTTTACAGCTAGCTTGTCAACCTCTTCAGTGCGTGCTCCCTTGGCCTATTCCTCTGCATAATTCTCCTCAAGCTTTTCGAAGTCAAAATTCGGATATACTCTGAAGATAAGATATTTCGTGTTGGTGGCTCCTCTCTCGAATTCCTCATATACTTGGAGGACTTGATCCACCGATTGATTGCCCTGTCAGGAAGCTCCATTCGGAGGCGCGTCACCAAAGTGCGAGCTTTCTTCAATCTCTCTTTGTACTCGCTAGGTTTGGCTCCCCTCTCGACGGCTCCTTTCCTTGCATCTGCAAGAGCCTCAGCGTTAGCCAACCGAGCCCTCAGACTCATGATTTCTTCTTTGGCCTCCCCAAGCTGTCTCTCGAGGGAAATACAGGTGTCCTTCTTGATCACCAATTCCGACTCCATTCTTTCAAGTCTCTAAGTTAGTTGCAGAAGGCTCATCTCCTAGTTACGCCAGTTACCGATGGCCTGCAAAACATCCGAATAAAAAAGGTAAATACTTAAACAATAATAATAGTAACTATGATCACAATTTTGGTAAACACCCACCGTCCATAGTTGATTGGTGGCGATGCCCACTCTCTCGTCATTAAAGATTTTGCCCGCAACTCCGCTGTCGTTAGACTTAGTGAAGTTCCTCACATGCGAGCACATGAAATCCACCGAGTTCTCCGGAGAGAAAGGTCCACCAAAACTGATTTGTCCCACTGTGGGTTTCCCCAGGGTGTACATAGGAGGAGGCATGCGCTCACTTGCGCCAGCGGTTTGCTCTTTTGAAGGGGACTGCTCCCCCTGATCTCTATCTCTAATCCCGGAGCTGACTTCCTTAAACCTCGAAGGTCTGACCTTTAAAGGCCTTACATCCTCGGCTGCAACCTCCTCGGGAATATGGGTGGCAGATGTCTTCATTGAAGCTTGCGGGCGTTTTGAGGGCATAGCCTTTAGAAACTCTTCGGGAATCCTGGATCCCCGAGTAAATTTCAGTAGAGTTCTCTTGGGCTTCTTTGCACTCACCAGGGCTTTTCCCTTGTCAACCCTTGAAGAAACCATTTTCTTCGATTTACCAACCAATTTTTTCTGATAATAAATAATGATAAAATAAAATAAGAGCAACCCCAGAAAGGTAAAGTTCGGAAGCTAACCTTTCTTTCCTTTGCTCATCCTTACATTGGCCAACCTTAGAGCAATGGGTTCTAGGATAAAACCGAAGGAGCCCAACAACCGATCGTCCAGCAGGTAGTCCACGTGCCTCTCTTGACTCCGAGCGGCCCATACAATATTGATGTGGTCACGTTCTTTTGAGGTTAACTGGTTCTCCTCGACACGATCCCACACAGCTGAACAAACGACAATTAAAACAAAAGCAAAGCAAAAGTAAAGCTTAAGAAAAGAGTGTAAGAGACTGACTAACCTGGAAAACCAAACACCGATCTAATCCTCTTGGCTCTCCCTCCGACGGTCAGCTTCCTACCCCATTCGGTGGCAATGAACCAAGTCTTCTTCCATTCTTTATTGGAAGAAGGAAGTCCGGTGATGAGACCTTCACTTGCTTGCTTGCTTCAACTAGCCAGATGCCACCAACTAGTCGCCATCCTGGGTGTGGCCAACCAGTTTGTAGTAGTGCTAGATTTTGACAAAAGAAGGGCCAGTCTTAATCCCCAGAAGCATCCACAGAGACCACATTCCAACTAGGATCCGCCAACCGATGAGGCTAAGTTGAGCAGGAGCTAACCCAACATCCCTGAGGAATCAGTCGGAGTTGGAGTTGTAGGGGAAGCCTCACCCATACCTCAAGGAAGGCGGGATGAAAGGCCGCTGAACTAGGTTCAGGATCAGTGATCCGCTCCCTCTTATTCAGAAGTCTGAGACTGACCTTGGGAGGAATCGAGAATTCCTCCTTATAGAGAACCAATTTAGAACAGGTAATTCTATTCTCAACTATATGATTGATTGTTAATCGATCAAACTCTAACTCTCCCCTATAGTATTATTCGGAATTAAACCCCCGAATGATACTCGGAAGAAGTGAAGACTCAGAATGTACGAAGCTCTCAGAGTCGCGAGCTTGTTTGGACTCAGCTGGCTTAAATCCCGAGGTGCTAGCCTCGGAAGACTCTAACTTAGAATCGGATGATATAGAGAACATGAAAGAAATACAAAGAGGAAAACTAGTTTGGGGGACTCATCTACCAATTGAAGCTACCGAAGAAGACGCGAAATGGTAAAGCGGAAAAAATGAGAGTCTCAAGGAACCCCCTCTTGGAATTTATAGAAAAGGGAAAGCCATATTCTAATTGTCCCTCTAATCAAAATTTGACGAACCACTGGACTTCGAGAAACAAAAAGCCATCATTAATGGCGGCAGGCTGTCAGTCACGAAATGACACCGCCCTCGAGTAACAAACCGATGCAATCTTTTGAATTTCAATGGTCAATAATATTAAATGACATGAAACTTCGAGCATTTGAGGTTCGGAGGATGCGAAACAATTTCACTGTTCGGAAGTTACTCAATCCGAACCTTGAAATTCAGGGCAAATGATGTTACATGCATCAGCCATCTCCAATGACGTAGTGCCGCGTGGTATAGTGACATGTGGCTGTGTTCCCGTAAGCAAGAATTGACCCATCTTCGGAAGGTATCTACGGTGGAACACCCTAGGAGCAAGAAGTTCGGTGGTGAACAGTAAGAGCGTCAAATCAAACATCATATATTGTCAAAATTGACAAGTGTCATAACTAGTAACAGTAACATGATAAAGACGGCTATAAATTCAAGTTTCACGTTCAATTTAGAGAGAGATCTTTGGAGAGAGTAGATTTATTCTAGGTCTGAGTCCCGTTGTTCAAATTCTATTACTAACTTGATCGTCGAATGGTTGTTATCGACCACAAGTCAGTACTCTTTCTTACGTTGATTTTTTTGCAGGATAAACTTGATCGGGCGCGTCCAATCCTCCGACCTATTCATTCTCTGAGAGCACAGGCCTTCCGAAGGAGAGAATATTTAGTGTATCAACATATATAATGCAATAGTTGCAATAGATACAGAAATATATGCTTGAAAGACCAAATTTTCAAATAATGATGGTATTTTGCACATCACTACTCTTCTAAGATGTTGCTATACAATTACCTTGTAATAGCGTATCAGTGTACTCTTCTAAGACTTCTTCATAATAGTAGGTTTGTCACTTGTTAGCGGGTGAATACCATTGAATCATGAGATATCAACAATCTTGCAAATTTTACTACTACAAAAATATAACAATTAAAAGGCAATGGATTGACAACATTGCTCTTTTTAAGTCAAAAGTTCACAATAAAAAAAAGAAGGTTATACCAGTTTGTTAAATACCCCAATTCATATAAAATGAGAATGGTGAACAAATTCATACTCCAGACGCTAAATCCATGCTCAATTAAGACTGTACCAGTAGCAATCCCTGCAACATCTGTAGCGTCTGCCACCCTTATATCAATATCTGCTTTCTTCTAGGCAAGTGAATCGCTGACACCTATCTCCAGTAAATTCATGTGTTAATAAGTTGTAATCATCTTGACACAAAGTCAACACATTAAGAAATGCTACTAAACACGTTAACAGTTTTAAAAAAATCTTTTTTTAAAACAACATAAATTTCATTTTTGAAAATAGCTTTCAACAATATTATTTTAAAAATGATTCTAAACGCGTTCAAATTTAAGTTACATTACTTATTTGATAGTAAAAGAATATATACAGAGGCTTAAACAAAAAATAATTACTCAAATTTGTGAGGCTACCTATTTGCCAAAAAATTACCAGACCGACTTCTGATAAATTTGGTTGTGTAATGGCAAAGCATTGATCATATCTCCCCCTTGATTGCAGTAACAAAGGAACAACCAGAAGCAGACAGGTAAGGAAAGGCCGTCGTTTAAGAGTGAAAATGATTTTGTAGTTTGTAGTTGGGTTGGGCTGCTCATAATATAATTGTAAATGGGCTTTTATATCTATTAGTTGGGCCCATTTTTCAAATATAATCTCCAGTTTACTTCTTTTTTTAAATTTTTAACTTTATTTCTATATTCAATTGCCTGTCCTATTGCTGGGGCCCACTTGGCTCTCTTCGCTGGGCTTGCCTGAATCAACTCAGGATTCAAGCTTTACAAAACCTAACACAGTATACTCTTCTACAACTTCTTCATAATGAAAGGTTTGTCACTTGTTAGTGGGTGAGTACCATTGAATCATGAGACATCAACAATCTTACGAATTTTACTACAATAAAAATATAACAATTAAAAGGCAATGGAATTGACAACATTGCTCTTTTGAAGTCAAAAGTTCACAATCGTCAAAGACCTCAGTTCATATAAAATGAGATTGGTGAACAAATTCACTCTGGAGGTAAAATCACGCTTAAGGCAGCTCAGTTAACATCTGTCAGTAGCAATTCTTGCAGCGTCTATAATGTATGCCACCCTTATACCAATATCTGCTTTCTTCTAAGCAAGTCCATATTGACACCATCTCCAGAAAATTTATGTACTTGTAAGTTGTAATATTCTTGACACAAACTCAAAAGTGATCAATGGATGGTCTTCAACGCTATCATATCTTGGAGGATCAAACAAGGGCAATAGCCCGTAAAATGTCTAAGGACCTCCAGGACTCTCCTTAGTGAGACTTCAAATTCGAAACATGATCATGATATCACATTCTAGGTACATCTATCTTTAAACAGCCTTAAGTTTATGAATTTCATTCTTCTTCGCTCGATGCAATCCTCAGCGGAAATCGAAAAGAGAAAAAAAGAACAAATGCATTGAAAGAGGAAGGATTAAGGATAAAGACATTCCAGCACAAATGCCATCTTATTTCTTTCAGTTTTGATTGTGTTGGCTATCTTTTATTGCTGCCATTGCTTAGTTATCAGAGTTCCAATCTGAAATTTTCGCTTTTTAGGGAGTGCTTTCTAATGCTGTGCCACGGCGTGACAAACTAAGACGTGTTGACCTGTACTACTCAAGGTGGTGCATTCGAGCAGGTAGATTATGCAACTTTTCTTTCTTTAGGTGTAATTACAACAGAGCACTTGAATAGTTGGATCCTTTCCCAACAGAGCGCTAGAGTGATGTAAGTGTAATAACCACCCATTATTATTATATTTAACCAGCGGAATCAAGAAGAGGTAACGGCCAGCTGACTACTACTCTTCCATCATGAAGACATCGGAATCCCATATGAAATCGCAAAGCTTGGCATAAGGTAGGCAGGGTATGTGCGGAGCCGTCAAGAAGATTGAGCCTGGATTACGTGCCTACCAAAAAGAAAGAGCGTCTGGAGTACCATTCTCTCGACTTGCTTTTATGTCCCAAATTAACACCAAGATAAATCCAGACTACTTGAAGAGCCTTGGAAGGTGCATAAGATTTGTCAGAGAATGAAGTGGCAGCTACATCCACCGACAACCCACAAGATAATAACATACCAAAGCTCCTACTTCTTAGTGGGGCTATTATACATGCTTGTTGTCTTGACGGGGGACTCTTGCCTAAGGCCTTCATATTCGGCGTGGCCAGAAGGTTTGCAAATATGTGAAAGAAATTGTGATTAAGAATGCTGATATATATTGCTCGAACCTCATCGATTAATGGCTTACTTTTTTGCATGATTGAGCCAGATTTATTCTCTTTCGGCCATTTTTATACAATAGTAAGGTATGATTATAACCATTTGTCACTAATTACTTTTTAAAAAGAGTTGATATATATATATATATATATATATATATATATATATATATATCATTTAGTTGATAATATATAAAGGAACTTGACTGGTACAGTTCTCTCTATATTTTTGTTCTTATAGATATGTCATGAAAGTGCATGTTCTTCTTTGCATGATTTCATTTTAGAAAATCAAATGTACATATTAAAATGTCATCTACTATATGGACTTTGATCCATGATCTAACTTCTGGTTGTTTGATGCAATTAATGCATTTTGAATAATTGTGATAGTATTTGATGAAAATTTCTTCTAACAAGCATGTATTAATCATGCATGTCCAATGAATTCTTGAAAACACTCTGTATGTATGTATCCGCAGTTATAGTAACATCATAATCCGCGATGCATGTACATCCTCTAGTAAATTTTTCTCATGAAGTTAAAAAAATATGAATTCATTAGATCTTTTTTCCTAAATATTCAATATATTTCTCGTTAACCATTAATCACAAATATCAAATATACTCGGATAAAAACTCATATAAATCGAGGATCCAAGTTCAAACATATGATATAACAATTTAACAAATACATAGTTCTCATTCAACTAAAATATCCAAGGGTTCAAATTATATTAACATTTCATGAGTCAAGCCTTTACTGGTATAAAAAAGTTGAAATCAATGAGCAACAAAGGATCTCAAAACAATTCAAACCATCAAACTGTGGAGCCAACTTTGGCAGCTGAGTGTTGCTAATCTTCTCATCTTTATTTGATTTTCCTAGTAAACCTCCAATACATACTGGAAAGACCCCTCTGAATTCCTGCACAAAAACTGGAATATAATTATTATATTATAAAATAAAATATAATAATGAAACTGCAATATATAAATATATATATATATATATTTATTATTATATTGTAAAAATATTATATATAATCCTTTTTTAGTGTTTTTAAAAAAGTTAAGATTTTATAATACATATCCATTTCGTATTGGACTATCCAAATAGGTAAAACTTGTAAAAACTTGAGGATTAATGAGTTATTCTGATTTAATAATTTAACGCAAAATGGTAAAATGGTTAATTTACACTTTATGTCAGTTTGATCATCAAAAATTTTGGTTAAATATACTAAATTAATGTATTTTGAAAAAGTTACAGATGACACGAGATAAAAAAAAAAAAAAGGTCAAAAGGTAATATTTCTAGATAAATTAGGAACAAATTGATAATACCCCTTTTTTTTATATCCTACAATATGCCAGTTACCAATAACATAGTCCTACCCCATTTTTTTGTCCTACAATATTCTAGTTAACCTAGTAACTATTAAAAAAAAAAAAAAAAAAAGACAAGAAACATATATAATTATACTTGAAGATTGATTATCTTGAACTGTCTGCTCTTACCAGCATTACCGTCATGCTGCGGTCACTCACTGGTTCAATATATCTGCAGTGGATCCAAATATAATGTCGATTAGGATAAAAATGTTAAAACTTGAGAGAATAAACATGAGATACAACGGGTACATACGTACCTCTCAAATTGGATGTCATTAGTAGTTTTTCTAATAAATGTCACTATTTCACATCAACATGTGGAATATGTGATATCTTGTAACAGTCCTCTCCCGTTTCCTTCTCGCATCGCTTCACCAGTTCACGGCAATCTCTAATATACAATTTATGTAGATTCGTCAGGCCCTGAATGCTCTCCGGAAGAGATGTCAACTTTGGGTATCCGTTTATTCTTAGAGTTTTAAGACATTTCAAGCCTTCCATCCCTTGCTCTGGAAAAGACTCAAACTCATCGCACCACGAAATATTTAATGTTTCAAGAGCAATGAGGCTGAATAGTTCTGTAGGAAAACACTTCAGCTTCCTGAAATAACTAATAGAAAGTTCTTTCAGAGAGGTGAGGTTTAGCAGCATACCATGTGGAAGGTAATTCAATTCACTGTTCCCTGAAACTGAAAGTGAGATGAGGCTTTTGAGATTCGAGATTGATCCTACTACCACCTCATTGCAGTATGAAACTTCAAACCGTTCCGCTGAAGGAAGATGTGGCAAGGTCAATTTAGGGCATCTGTCAATCTTTAATGAGGTAAGACATGGGAACAGCTCCCTACCACCATCTCTTGAGAACCTCTGCAAGATCGGCAAATTGTCAATTGTGAGACTCTGCAAAGAGGGGAATCCTCTTATAGGTCCACCACTTTGAAAATGATCGTCAATATACATTACCTTACTCATTCTATATAAACGAAGAGTTCGAAGAAAAGGTAGTAGTGCTAAAGGAGGAAGTTGAGAACAGTTGTGACAGTCTATGAGCTTAATAGAAACAACATTATTAAGACTGTTGTCTTCTATCCAAAAAGGAAATTTGGCACCGTTATACCCCGATATGCCAAATTCTACGAGGTTTGCATGAGGTTTAAGTGCTTCAAGTACTTTTTCAGCATATTCCTGGGATGGAAGATTATTATCATCATCTTCATCGTAATAGTTGGTCCAAGATAAGTACAATTTACGAAGATTTCTTTTTTCAACCAAATTGGTTTCTTTGGCATCTTGTGGATTCTCCACGCTCCGAAGGTTTTTTATATGTAACATTCCGCCAAGATTTAATCCCTTCAATTCATCTATGCGACAACCTCTCTTCTTACTCACAATAAAGCAAGTTAAAGTCTTAAGGCCAGTGATTTGCCCAATTGTTGATGGCATCTGAGATAAGCATTTATAACCATCCAAGTAAAGGTGTCGAAGATTCGTCAGGCAATTCATATGCTTCGGTAGCTTCCGAAGATAGTAACATTCATTCAAATTCAAAGTTTGCAAATTATACAAGGTACAAATTGATTTAGGAAGCATATGGATTTCAGTGCGAGGAAGCTTTAAGTACCTTAGATGTGTTAAACAACTAATTGAAGATGACAACTTATTCGCTCTAGCTCCCCTTGCATCAAACACTCTCAAAGAACTTAATCTAGAGAAGTCACAAGAAAATGTATAATCATTATTGCTCCCATATGATTTATGTAGTATGAATGTCCTTAAGGTTTCAACTCGATATAGAGCTTTAGGAAAGTGATATAATTCGCGGGAATTATTATCCATCCATGCGTGAAAAGTTCTTTTTGAGATATTAGCTGAGCTTTCAATGTTTTGAATAAGACATTCATCCTCCATGATAGATTGTGTAAGATCATGAATAAGGTCATGCATTTTGAATCCTTTACTACACCCTAAATCATCTTCCCCAAGGTCTTCTAAGAAAGATCGCCAACACAATTCGTTACAGAATTCTTCACCAATATCCTCAGGATCCAACTTTTCTATGAAAGGAATAAAGCCACTGGCCATCCAAAGTTGAATAAGAAATTCTTTCTCAATTACAAAATCCTTGGGAAAGATGGCACAATAAGCAAAACATTGTTTTAATTTTGATGGTAAATTAGAGTAACTCAATCGTAAAGCTGGCAAGATTGAATTTTCAGGTTGAGGCAAATTCCAAAGTTCACTTTCCACAATAAAAAGCCACTGGCTTTCATCTCTTTTGTACATCATCATGCTTCCCAAAGACTTTACAGCTAAAGGCACACCTCCACACTTCGTCACTATCTTCTTTCCCAACGCTACGAGGTTCGGATGTTCTTCTGTCTCGTGTCTAAATGCACGTTCCTTGAATAATGACCAGCAATCATCCTCGGTTAAACCAGACAATTGATGCAGAGGCATTGTTCCCATAATCGATGCAACCGTTCTGATTCGAGTAGTAACAATGATCGAAGCACCTTTTGATCCACAAGCCAAAACAGACTTTAAACTATCCCACTTCTCTTGATCTTCATTCCACACATCATCAAGAACAAGCAAATACCTTTTCCCATTTAGTATGTCTTGAAGGCGTTTCTGCAAAGGGTCTAAATCTAAGTTTTCACAAGCGGCTGCAGTTGTAGATTCAATTATAGCTTTTATTATTCTCCTCTCACTAAAATCCTCAGAAACACAAACCCAAATTTTTAGCTCAAAATGACTCCCAATCCTCTCATCATTGAAGACCGTCTGAGCAAGTGTTGTCTTTCCCAGTCCCCCTAATCCAACAATAGGATACACCGAAACGCCATCAAAACCATGAACTTTCTCCACCAAACACTCAACAATTCTTTCTTTATCTTCGTCTCTTCCGTATACTTGAGATTGAGTAAGGATGGATCCAGTTTGACGGTTAGCTATGACATCAGAACGCCTCTCAGCACCTCCCTCTATCAAATGAAACTTGGAATGCTCTTCAGCAATTTCATCTAACCCCTCTCTTATGTCTCTCATCCTACTGCCAATCTTGCGACGAAACAATATATTACGCGGACGCAAAGAACTCAAGAAAGAAGTGGGTACCTTGTTGGTCAAGCTTGAATTTTGGCCATTAGACTCTAACCAAGCAGCCTCTGTTGCGCACTCATCCAAGATGTCATCAACCTTATAAGCTGCATCTTTAAGCTTTCGCAACCAATTCTGAAGTGCCTTGTCTTTTATTTGCTTCTCCTCTGCATCTTCAAGCACAGCCTGAATAGTTGAGAGCAAGCTTTGAAGTCTCTTCATTTCTCTGTCAACACCCCAGATCAACCCAACCTCCTTTTGGACGAGCGAGTTCAGTCTCTCCAGCATAAATCGAACAAAAGCGTCAGCCATTTTTCACTAGCAAAGTTGGAAATCCAAAGCTTTTCTGAGAGATCAGTAATTGCAAATGGACAATGTAGGCCTGAAAAGATAATATGGGAAGACTTGTATGTACTAGTAATTAATACCAAGTCAATGGTAAGAGAAAAGAAATAAAAGCATTAGAAAAAATAAGCCTGCAAGACAGATAGCTATGTCTACACAATGTGATCAGCTCACCGTCCAAAGTTGGATACCATATTATTATATTCTTGTTTTGCTCTTGGGAATTCAAAGTTTTCCAGAGAGATTGGTTATAAAATTAGATAGCGGTTGATAATATACTATTGACAAGGCCCCCACAGATGACTTAAAAATTTGAAGGAAGATGCCATGGAAATGTATTTTCTTCTCCACTTACATGACCAAATGCCAATGTTAGTTTCCTACATCTGACCAATTCTTACGCCACAAATGACTTGACTAATTCAATTCATACATCTGATAGCTTTTCTTTTAACTCTCAAAATTTCCTACAATTTTAAATGCCAATGTTAGTTTCTTGTAATACAACACATTTCCTTTGACTTGCAAATCACAGCAATCCAATAAAAAGAAGAAAAAGAATGCCTCACTAAGGTCTCAAAGCAATGCAACCCATCAACCTGTGAAGCCAACTTATTAAGTGCAGGCAGAACCTAGCAGTAGAACAACCAAACAAGACAATAAATTTGTTTTCCACACAACATAAGAAAAGTACATGCTTCATGTAAGCAATTATCATGTTTGTATATATTGCAATAGTTTCAAAATTCTAGATACACAAGTACATGCTTGAAAGACCAAGCTTGCAAATAATGATGGTATTCTGCACATCACTACTCTTCTAAGATGTCGCTATACAATGACCTCGTAAGAGCTTACCAGTGTACTCTTTAAGACTTCTTCATAATGGAAGATTTATCACTTATTAGTGGGTGAATGTTATTGAATCATGAGATACCAACAATCTTGCGAATTTTACTATTACAAAAATATAACAATTAAAAGGTAATGGATCGACAACATTGCTCTTTTTTAGTCAAAAGTTCACAATAAAAAAAAAATGTTATACCAGTTTGTCAAAGACCCCAATTCATATAAAATGAGATTGGTGAATAAATTCATACCGGACGCTAGATCCAAGCTCAATTAAGACTGTATCAGCAGCAATTCCTGCAGCATCTGTAGCGTTTGCCACCTTTATACCAATATCTGTTTTCTTCTAAGCAAGTGCATTATTGACATCATCTCCAAAAAATTCTTGTGCTTGTAAATTGTAATCATCTTGACACAAACTCAACACGTTGAGAAATGCTATTAAACACGTTAATAGTTTTAAAAAATCTTTTTTAAAATAACATAAATTTTATTTTCAAAAATAGTTTTTAACAATATCATTTTAAAAACGATTGTAAAAGCGTTCAAATTTCATTTACTTTATTTATTTGATAGTAAAAGAATATATACAGAGGTTTGAACAAAAAAAATAAGTATTCAAATTTGTAAGGCTACCTATTTGCCAAAAAATTACCAGGCCCACTTCTGATAAATTTGGTTGTGTAATGGCAAAGCATTAATCTTATCTCCTCCTTGATTGCAGTAACAGATTGGTAAGAAAACGTCGTCGTTTAAGAGTGAAAATGATTTTGCAGTCTGTAGTTGGATTGGGCTGCTTGTAATATAATTGAAACTGGCTTTTACAGACGCTATTTGGGCCCATTTTGAAAATATAATCTCCATTTATTTCTTTTTCCAATTTTTAATTTTATTTCTATATTAAATCACTATATAAGTAACACGATTCAAATCTATTGTATTTAAATTTAACGGTTCTAATAAATAAGGAATTTCAAAAAAAGAAAAAATTACGTAATAGATAATAGCTTCCTTATAACTGTCATATATACTATATCCTTAAAATTTTTATATACTAAATTTCTCACAAATAAATAACTGTTACATATTATTTTATCAAATTCAACTAGTAAAATTAAAGTTTATGATGCCAAATTGACTTGGTGGTAGGAGTTTTATAAGTCATCTCAACCCACCAAGATTCAAGTAATGTCATTGTACATTATCGTTTCATTGCTCATGAAACTACAGTAGTGTGAAATTTAATCTTATTAGGTCCTAATAACCCATTTAAAAAAAATAAAAATCTATAATAATTGTTCATAAAACCGTAATAATATAGAATTTGCTCTCAGTAGGTCCCGATAGCCCTATACTATATTACATGTGTCTTAAGTTCTAAATTGTTATATGAACATAATAACAAAAGTTTGATCAAAGTTCCCACGGATAAAAATTTTCATATACTCAATTTCTCACAAATAAAAATTTGTCGCATGACATTTTACTAAGTTCAACCAGTAAAATCGAAGTCTATGATAAATAAGTGAAGCCAATATTAATATTGTTGCATAGATTTTGGGTTTTAGATTGTTGTCTAGATTGATTAAATTAATTTAACTTAAATTTTAATGTACAGTAAATTAGTCACACTAAATCTTTAATTAAAAAAAAGATACATACAGTATAATTAACAATTTCTCCATTAAAATCTCTACAATTTAATTTAAAAAATAAAATAAAATATTTCAACAAAAAATAACCATTCCTTAACTTAAATGGATTACGATCCTCTCCTAATTTAAATTTTTCCTAAGGTTTTACACAAAATTCTAACCATTAAATTAGTTATGTGCTACATATTTTCAAATGGGTAAAAGCTTTTTAAAAAAAAGGACAATAGAACATAAAATCCTATCCATTAAATATACATATTTTTAGATGTGTAAAAGTTTAGGAAAAACTTTAAGTTAAGAGAGGATTATAATCCCTCCATAAGGAACAATCGTCTCAAAACAGTGGACCCGATCCAACTTTGGCGCAAACCTCGCCCTCCTCGCACCTTCTCGTGTTCCATCGTTGCTCCTCCGACGGCCTCCCATCGACACTCCCCGACGGAGACCAAGACTTGTTCCCTTCCACGCCTGATCTCTTCATGGAACTAGCCTCCTGTTTCGACTACTCAGCACAGAGAGCATTAGAAAATCAACATCATCGTCATTAATTATTGATCAAAACTCGTCGCCCAAACGGAAATAGTTTTGATTAGTATTGTATGTGATCAAAAGTGCTTTTCGTTTGTGTTGTGTTTTGAAAGTGTTTCACTTTTTTTTTTTTTTTTTGTTTATTTAATGGAGGTGCTTGGAGGAGTACTAGAAAGGTTTGGAACATGGTTGGGTGGTTACTTTGTGGTTCCTTGGATGCCCAACGAATGTTTTCGTGTTCGTGTGTTTGTGTCTAATCTGGAAGTTAGACTACAAGCAGGGCCAGTCATGATATTTTAGAGACTCCAGGTGAAAGATTCGAAATAAAGCCCTTATTTATATAAGATTCTATAGATTTAATAATTATTATAGTAAACATATTTTTTATATACATATAAATGAAACATCATCATATTTAGATCAACAAAATCAACACAATTAATGTTGATGTCGTGTGAATCCGGTCAACGTGATGAATTGGTGAATATTCGAGATTTAAAGGATTGTAATCATAAAAAGACAAAAAGGAGAAGATTTTTAAAGTGGTTCCGCTTAAAGAAATACATAAATCCACTGTTCTTTGTATTTAAGCCGAGCTTGTTGGGTGTGAATGCAGAGCTCGCTTATGCTTGTGTTTTCTAGAAAAATTGGTAACTTTGTAATAGGGGTATCCCGCTCCTTTTATAGTGTGAAGTGGCGGGAGTCATCCTATCTTACATGGGAATCTAATTACACATTTTAAGGGTGAAATTCTATCTTTTAATGGACGTGGTTTAATTTGAATGCAATGGCTGATTGTGTGGAATTTGAGGTTAATTGGGAGTCTGCTTAGTTGACCGAGCGCAATCCCTGTATTCTTGAGATTCTTCCCTAAATTGTGGCTTCGGACTGCAAGCTGCAAACCTCCTGGTTAGTGTGCTGCGGGCTGTTTCTCCGGTGGTCAGTGAGCTTGGCAGGGTGTTGTACTTTGACTCTTTTGTTGTTCCTCTCTTCGTAGCCTATTAGGTTTAGGACCGGTTTGGTCCAGTAGCGATTCTCTGGCCCTATGTGTGTATTGGGCCTTCTTAGGAGGTTTCAGCATTTTTTGGTCTGTGTAATTTTACACACAACATTAGCCCCCCAGCTTCTAGCTCGACAATTTCGGGGTGGAAGATGAGAAGTCTTCTCTACTTAAGCTGTAGTTTAGCGAGCTGTCACTAGCTGGCTTCTTAGGGAAGCTCACGGGTCACCTTGCAGGTCCCAAGCACTAAGGGCAGTTACTCTTCGGTGAGTGGGACGATGTCAAGTGCCACATCTGTTCTGCGCATTTAATACGAGCGTTAAATCAATGCCTTTTGAGTATCCCGTCATATACCAAGGTCAAATGGCGGCCGTTGATCTCTTTCCGAGTTATTATTGTTTTGATCCAACGGTTTGAGTTCTTCGTCTATATATATGGTCATTTATGCTTCTCTCTTCATTTTTTGCAAACTTTTGGGCGGTTCTTTTTCTTCTGTTAGTCTTGATCTTCAAGAAACATCTTCAAGGCTTTGCATCCTTCTGCGTGATCAGGTCTGCCATTCTTTTCGCCTGCTGTCTTCTATTTTCTTTTGTGGTGAGTTCTCTGTTCTTCTATCTTGAACCCTCGTGTCTGGGCTTTCAGTTGGTACTTGGAGAGGAAAAAAAAACCCAGTTTCTATGTATATCTATTATTTTGTGTGTATCGCTGCTTGGTCAGTTTGCGTGTCTGTAATTCTCTGGTGCCTCTGACTCGAGCCTTTAGGTTGTAATAGACGCCTAGGCTTCCTTTTTATGTTGCCTAATTCAAGTTTTTTTTTTTTTTTTGTAGATGTCTGATTCGAGCACTTAAAGGTCCTGCAAGGACAGAGGGACAGAGGGACAGAGGCTTCTGCTTCTGGTCGCCTGAGGGTCACGTCGTCCCAAGGGAGTACCCTGGGGATAATATTACTTAGCCAGGTCAATAATCTTGACCATACTGGAAAGGTGGAGGTGGTGAATGGTATGGATATACTGGCCAGCTTTCCTCGAGCTGCTTATAGGGGGCTACGACGGAAAAATGATGTTTTTACGTCTATTCCTTCCAGGATCTATCAGGGGCATTTGAGGGTCATGGTGACTTCTTTCGGTTCCCTAATGGCCACCAGGTTCTGGTGCCAGCGGTCGCTACTAGGGCTGCTTATCCGGTGTAGGAAAAACACATGGCGGAAGCGTAAAAAGTTTGCATGGTATGTTTTAAAAAATTTCCTAAAGAAGAACGGACCTTAACCTTTAGTTAATTAAACATACATTAAAAGATAGCATACCTTTTATGAAACGTGAAGTTTGATGTTGCGTCTAGATTGAACCGCAAGATCTTCAAATGCTTCACGAACGTGGATCACCTAAGAGTGTGGGTTCTCTTTTTTTTGAATTGTGTACCTGAGGATGAGAAACAAAAAAACTTTTTTTTTTCGTTAATCACTCAAAACCCTCTTGAGAAAACAAAGAACACTTTAGAACCAAGTTGTTCTTTCTCTCTTTTCTCTCGGGCGAATTCTCACACTTCCTTTAGAGATGGGCGGTTTCTTTTTAGCTACCAAAGCTCATAAAAACTCCAAAAAATCATTAAGTGGCCGAACTCCCCTTGCTTGCCTTTTATGGTGGCCGAATTCTCCCTATAGTGGGAGGATTTGTGTTTCACCATAAAACCTATCAAATTAGAGTTCAATCCTAACACAACTCTAAAAACCATTATCCAATTTATTTATAAAAAGATAATTGAGAATTAGTGACTTATCAAAACTTCTTAAAAGTGATTTAAAAGTCAACTTTTAGAGTTTTGATAAATATAAAAAACCTTCCTAATTTAATTTGATAAATAATTCCTCTTATCTATCACCTTATCAAATAAGGTTTTTAATACTTATCACACTATCACCAAGAGTATGAAACTAGAAATCTAATTCCTAGATACTTTTGACTTTTAATTAAATAATTATTAATTAATTAATTTCATTTAATTAAATAATAAAATAAAATAAAATAATTAGTTAATAAATATAGCTAATGCCGCCCAAGCCTTTCAACATGGACCAAACTTTGTTTTTCCATTTTATTAATCCCATTGGACCTCCACAATAAGTCTACATGTGAACTAGACTCATTCTTACAAAAAGAAACAAGTCCACATGTCTTAAATAAATATATTAATATAATTTCAACAACCCATTTATATTAAATGTGCTAATTATATTCTTAATATATTTATAGGATGTTAAAAGCATCACATAGGGCCGCCCAAGGGATCACACACCCTTGGCCGCCCATTCTAAGTACTTTGACGAGCTACCGCGTGTCTTAATTGAACACAAGAACACACCTCTCAAACCTTTTGGAAAAAATCCAAAAACAATTCTTAAGACGGACCTTTAAGTCACTCAAAAGTCCGTCACTAACCAATGTTTTAATCCTATCAAGGTTAATATGACCTAGGCACAAATGCCATAGGTAGGTTTCATATTTTGATAGTTTTACTCTTTTATGATTAGATTCAGTTGATTCCGTATCCAATATATCAGAGATGTTTTTATGTAAATGGAATAATCCGTTTTCTGACACACTCACAACGCGTAGGATAAATCCCAAGTGCAAGATGTGCCGAAGTAATAAATTTTCGTGAGTACGGAGTCGAATTCACAAGGAAGTAGTGGTACTAATTCTAGAAACTAAAGATATACACTAAGACAATAAAGTAAATCAAAGATGGTTGTTGTTTTGAGTAAACGAAAATAAACTATAAACACACAAAATAAAATGAAGACTAAGCCGGTGGATGGAAACGCTAGGTGGTCATATGGTCCCAATTATGGACAAGGGTAAAGTGCATTGACTATTTTTAAGCGCTTTATTAACAAGATAAGAATTGAATAGTTTAGGCACACCACGTTGTATTGGTCACGCAATGGTGTTGTAAAACCAATTAAACGCACCTATTGGTCCTAGAGTGCATTCAATTGGAAACCCTGAACTAATCTAGTCCCTTAAGTTAATTTAGTATTTTCATATCAAAATTAACCCAGCTATTGAACTTAGAGTAAATTGTGTCCTATTGTAACTCAATGATTTCTCATCTAGATTACAATAATATCAATATTGCAATTAATCAAGAAACTTGCAAACTACTTTCGTAATGCATTGAACGAGAATAAATTGTAATAAAAAAGAAATTTCTAAGTTCAATATCTTGCCAATAAATAATCAAAATATATACATAGTCAAAAATACGCAAAATCCAATCTTGGTTCCATGACCACCCAACAAAGAATTTAGCTACTCATACAATAGAAAGAACACAAGAAAAAGATAAGGGAAGTAAAAAAACCCATTTTAAGCTTTCAAGAGTTGAAATCCCATTTTGATCTGGCTGAAACTTCTTTGCCTTCGAATCTTCGTCTTCTCCGATAAACAATCCATCAAAATTGAGTTACTAACTTCTGAATGGTGTTGGATGATGTTTGGTTGATGAAAATCGGCTTGGAAAACACTTTGGCCGCAGCTTAGACCAACCAAGAACGAACCCTAACTCTTCCTCGTGGTGCTTACTGGACAGCAACAGCTTCCTTCGTATGAGCGTAGAACGCGACCTAAGGTCGCGCCGCTTGGTCACGGTACCCCCTGGATGCGACACTCCTTCTGACGCGCGAGCACAACACATGACCTATGGTCGCAGGACCACGTCGCGGTGCCTACTGGAGACACAGGCCATTTTCAGCGTGAGCACGTGCAGAGCGACCTCTGATCGCGGTGACCAGGTCGCGGGGCTCTCTATGCAGAATTGCACTGTTTTGGCTCGAAGCGTCCATTCTTCGCATATCTTTGTAATAATCGTATAAAACCTACGCAAGCTCAACAAACACATCAAAGGCACCAAATTCACTCGAAAATACGATCAAAAGACAAGTCTTAAGGGGTATAAATATGTAACAATTATTGACCGATCATTTTCCAATGTACCTTTGCAAATAAACTTGTTATTCTTACTAATAATAAAGTCTTTGTTAAAAGTAACCGAATATCCAAATTTATTTAAACAAGAAACTGAAATTAAATTTCTCTTAAGATGAGGTACATAATAAACGTCTATTAAATCCAAATATCTACTAGAATCTAAACTAATTCTAATATTTCCCACTGCATCGGTGGACACCAATGGTCCGTTGCCTAACCGCAAGTTGAACTCACCTTCATTCAGTTTTCTCCTTTTCTAAAACCCCTACAAAGAATAACAAACATGATTAGTGGCTACAGAGTCTAAGATCCAAGAATATGTAGAATCTGCCAGAAAGCATGTTTTTAGATAATAAAGATTACCTTCTTCCTTCTTTTGCCTTTTTCTCTATTGTTCCTCAACCTTTTTACGGGTTGCAACAGTAGAAGACTTTCCTCTGCCGTGAATCTTTCTACACTTATTTTTCATAAGGATCTGCTTAGTGCTCAGAACAACTTGCATCAGCTTCTGCAAGGTGTATTCTTTTCTGTGCAGGGCATAGTCTAACTTGAGCCCCAAAAAAGAATCTGACAGTGAACTAACAATCAAGTCAATCTTAGTCTCATTGTCTATTTCAGCACCTTTGAGTTCCGTAATATTGAGATGAGCCATGACTTTCATCATGTGATCCTTTACTAAATGTCCAGGTATCATTCTAAGATGCAGAAAAGCAGTTATTGCCTCTTTCTTAGTCAACCTAAATTTTTCAGTAAACATCTCTTTTAGAGATCGCATAATATCTGCAGCAATCTCCATGTCTTCATGTTGCTTTCCCAACACTTTAGACATTGTGATCAAAATGCAACATTTTGCCATTTCATTAGAAGACTTCCACTGCTTATATGCTTATCTTTGCAACTCAGTAGATTCATTAGTAGGAACGGGTGGTCAATAAGTTGACAGAACGAACCAATGATTTTTAGATTGCAACCACAGCACAATATTCCTTTTCCATGTAACATAGTTATCTCTGTTTGAAGTATTGTCTTTTAGGATGTTAACCAGGGATGTGATCATGATTTCTGAATAAAACAAAAATTATATAAGTAACCTATCATTTAGCACTTTTAAATATTTATCTTGAATTAACTATTAATAATTCAATCGTAAAATTTAACAGTGATCCAACACCCATAAATGTCATGCCTCCTTTTGGAGTTCGCAACATTTACTAGTTGGATGTTAACCAGCATTTTCAATTTTAGCCTTGTGATTATTATTGACAAGAACTCTTGGAAGGAGATCATTAGAATCGCATTGAGTGTGTCACCAAGGTTTCGACCTTCAATATATTCCCGTACGAAAATCCCTCTTTTGAGAGTAGATATCGCTTGAGTCAATCGTCAAGCCTATCCATGTAAGGAAGTATCTTGCTAAATTCCATTTATGGATACCCCTTGGGGGGTTATCATATAAAACACCTTCTCCCACTCAATTGTTTAAGGCGTGTGATGGAATTCCAAAGAATGATTACCAAGTTATCTAGATGCCAATTTAGATACCTAAATCATTCAATACATGTTCATATCAAAAGAGATATATGAGTAGCACTCCTATTCTATATGACATGTTATCAAACAATGAATAAACATTGTAATATTTACGCAAAAAGTAAATAGCCATAATTTTGGTCCATCCTAGAAAAGCAAGTAAATTACATTGTTTGAAAAGATCAAACCCTAACCCTAACTTGACGAACAAGTCTTCATGCGGCCATCCGTCCAAGATCGCGACAAGGCATTATGGCCCTCGGGCTTGTGCGTTCAGCCTTTCGGAGCCCCTATGCTTGCTGACTCGTAAGAGGCGCGCACGCGTCCATTCTTTGCTTGGCTGCTCGCACGCACAGCGTTAGGAAGGCTGTGCACGCCTTGCCTGACCTTGGGTAGTGCACGCGCACAGCCCAAGGAGGGCCACGCACTGCACACCGCGGCAAGTGCAGCTGTACGCTTTCGCACTTGCACTTGCTGCCTTGGTGTGCGTGGGCTGTTCCGGGTCTCACTTTGCTTCGTTTTCTGCTTCGAATTCTTCAATTCTTCATGTCTTCGAATCCCGAATGAATTACAACAGTTTTTATTTTAAAATAAAAAAAACTTAACAACTACCAAGAAGGAAATTATGATGATAATAAACCACCCTTCTTGTTACAATTCCAAACAAAAATACATTGAAATTCTACGACCAAAATCGAGCAATAACAGTTCACTTTATATAATCCATACATTCCAATGTAATATATATAAAAGAATTCCTAGAGTGCTATATCTTTCTAAAAACATGCATATTATCCATATACAATAAAAAGAACGATCCACTAAGGGTACAACCTGACTCTGATACCAATTGTAGGAAAAACATACGGTGAAAGCGTGAAAAGATGGGATTGGTATGTTTTAAAAATTTTCCTAAAAAAAAGCAGACCTTAACCCTTAGTTAATTAAATATACATTAAAAGGTAACATACCTTTTATTAAACGTGAAGTTTGATGTTGCGTCGATATTGAACCACAAGATCTTCCAATCCTTCACGAACGTGGATCACCTTAGAGTGTGGGCTCCCTTTCTTTGAATTGTGTACCTGAGGATAAGAAACAAAATTTTTTTCTTTTTCATAAGTCACTCAAAACCCTTTTGAGAAAACGAAGAACTCTTTCGAACTAAGAAGTTTTTTCTCTCTTTTCTCTTGGGCGAATTCTTACACTTCCTTTTGAGATGAGCGGTTTTTTCTTGGCTACAAAAGCTCACAAAAACTCCAAAAATCATTAAGTGGCCGAACTCCCCTTGCTTGCCTTTTATGATGGTCGAATTCTCCCTATGGTGAGAGGATTTGTGTTTCACTATAAAACCTATCAAGTTAGAGTTCAATCCTAACCCAACTCAAAAAAACATTATCCAATTTATTTATAAAAGGATAATTGAGAATTAGTGACTTATCAAAACTTTCTAAAAGTGACATAAAAGTCAACTTTGGAGTTTTGATAAATATAAAAAACCTTCCTAATTTGATTTGATAAATAACTCCTATTATCTATCACCTTATCAAATAAGGTCTTTGATATCTATCATACTATCATCAATAGCATGAAACTAGAAATACAATTCCTAGTAGAAAAGTGTTTTGACTTATAATTAAATAACTAAATAATTCTCATTTAATTAAATAATAAAATAAAACAAAGTAATTAGCTAAGTAATTTAGCTAATGCCGCCCAACCCTAAACACATGGGCCAAACTTTGTTTTTCCATTTTATTAATCTCATTAGACTTCCACAATAAGTCCACATGTGAACTAGGCACAATCTTACAAAAAGAAACAAGTCCACATCCCTTAAATAAATATATTAATATAATTTCAACAGCCCATTTATATTAAATGTGCTAATTATATTCTTAATATCTTTATGGGATGTTAAAAAAATCACATAGGGCCGCCCAAGGAATCACACACCCTTGGCCGCCCATTCTAGGTACTTTGACGAGTTACCGCATGTCTTGATCGAACACAAGAACGCACCTCTCAAACCTTTTGGAAAAATTTCAAAAACAATTCTTAAGATAGACCAAATAAATGGTCCGGTAGAATATAACAAATGATCCATTCAAATTCGTGTGGATTGGGGATCTTGGCGAGCTATCTAAATTTAAACTCCAATATACACAACATAATCACAATCAACAAATGATTCACTTAGGTCCGATCTATTAATTTTAATTCATTCCACTAAATAACTAAAATTGAACTCTTAAATAAATATAGAATAAGTGAATGTACTAATTCGTACCCTAGACAACCTAGATGGAGAAAATGTATCCTTGTGAAAAATACTAGTAATTGCCAAGAGCTCATGGACTGTCTATAGCTCTCCAAGTTACTATATTTAGTCATATGACCATGTTTTCGAACTTAGATATTTTGACTTATCCAGAAGTTATGTTTCAATAACTACTATTGAAAACTTTACGTAAAGATTTAAATATCCAATATCTCAAAACATCCATATGATGGTATTCTTCTACTTACATTTGCTAGATGCAGTCATGATGTCCATTTCTATAAATGATGCCATCTATCGATATACACGTGAATACCGCCAAACCATCGAGGATAGACTATGCGATATAATTGTACTCATTGATAGCTCAAATGATAACTGTGTGCAACCATAAGTCCATCATTTATCTCAGGATTTAAATAGACTGTCCGATTGTCTCAGTTGAATACTTTTATCCACTGACGGTTGCGAATAAAGTTTTCTACAGTGATCCTATTCAATGCACCCAGTGCACTAGATTCTTTTATCCAAAGACACTTCGAGGATTTTAGACTCATCATATCACATTTGATCCCGCTCAAATGCTAACAAAAGAATCTATAACTTTGACAAGATAAAGGCGCCCAACCTTGTATCTTAAGTTGTGAATGTTTATTCGAGACTAACTAAATAATTATGTCTACCTCACACATATGCGAACAATTCTTTTGTTTCTCATAGTCTCTTGACCTTATGATTATTTACTTTTGACAATTGATATAATTGCTATAAGATTTGTTAAATCTGAAATCACTTTATTTATATGATAAAGATTGTCAAATACACTATTACAACCTTGCTATCGAGAATAATCCTAACAATAAACAGACTCATCTGTACATTTTAGGAATCCAAGTGGTCGAAAGGGTCACCTGACGCCTGGTAGATAGGGATGATGTGTATCTTGAAGTGCTCGGCCAACAGCTTGTTGTCGATCTCCCAGCTGAATGGGCTTTTCTCGACATACCTGTCAGTGGGTTCAAGTGACCCCTCGCTGTTGTTCCAAGATGTCTAGTTGTCGTAGTAGGGTCTAGTACTCTGGGTCTGAAGGGGTCATTATCGATGCGCTGGAGGTGGTGTTGTTTTCCTTATCGGGTGATTTGGCTGGTTAAGCAACCTTCGTACCTGCTCGTTAGGCGGCCTTCTCTCGTCGAGCTTCGACTCGTTGAGTCGTCTTCGGGGGGTATCAGTGGCTGGCACCACTTGAAGATCATTCTCACCGTCGTTCCTATCAAGCTGTCGACCGTGCACCAGGTAGATATTGTTTGGGTTGCTGAGAAGTACTGTGTGCAAGGGCATCACATCGGTCCCTGTTGAGTTCTACATACCTTTTCCCGTTGGCGTTCACGTGGACCACGGGACCGTGGTGGGGAGGTCCTTCTCGCGGCTCATCGCGTCTTGTCCTAACCTGTCTGGCCGCGTCGGCAGAATGAAAGGAAATTCGGCCTCGTTGGGCATGGTATCGTAAGAGATTCTGTCAGCGGGGCTGAGGGACGGGGTGATTTATGCCATCTTTTGCAGCGCGAGAAGGAAAGGTACTTTCCATAATCTGCTCATGATAATGATGGTTATATAGCATGAGGTAGTACCCATGAGCCATCTCCGCCACCATCTTTTCCAGCTCTGCCTGTCTCTCTGCCATTTTAGTAAGGTCGGGAGGATCGGAAGGACCTGTCTGCTCGTGGCTGCGAGGCTCCATTCGTAAATGGAGTTGATTCGTTGGCAGGTTCGCAGCGGGCGGCTGGGTCATTGGTGCAACGGGCACCACATTTGTCATAACTGGTACCATTGGTGCGTTTGTCACCGCCGGTGCGTCTGTCGCCGCCGGTACGTTGGGCACGGTCAGTGGGACTGGAGGTTGATAGGATGCCTCCGATGGAGGGTACGTCTCTACTCCTTATCATTCTAGAACAGGTGCCTACGCCTCTTGCCATTGATATTGTTGGCTACTTTTATCTATAACAATAGATGTTAGAAAATCAAAAACAATTGTTTCTTACTAGGGTGGAGATTTGAATACTCTAAGGGCCCTCCTTGTAGCGCCAAACTATTGATGTGCGAATCCCATCAACGTGATGAATTAGTGAATATTCGAGATTTAAAGGATTGAAATCATAAAATGACAAAAAGGAGAATATTTTTAAACTAGTTCGGCTTAAAGGAATGTCTACATCCACTGTTCTTTGTATTTAAGCCAAGCTCGTTGGTTGTGATTACAGAGCTCGCTTATGCTTGTGTTTTCTAAAAAAATTGGTAACCTTTATAATAGGGGTGTCCCACTCCTTTATAGTGTGAAGGGGCGAAAGTCATCCTATTTTACATGGAATCTAATTACACGTTTTAAGGATGAAATTTTATCCCTTAATGGACATGGTTTAATTTGAATGTAATAGCTGATTTTGTGGAATTTAAGGTTGATTGGGAGTCTGCTTAATTGACCGAGCGCAATCCCTATATTCTTGGGATCCTTCCTTAAATTGTGGCTTCGGACTGCGAGCTGCGAACATCGTGGTTAGTAAGCTGTTGGCTGTTTTTCCGGTGGTCGGTTTGTTTGGTGGGGTGTTGTACTTTGACTCATTTGTTGTTCCTCTCTTCGTAGCCCATTAGGTTTAGGTCGTTTGGTTCAGTAGTGATTCTCTGGCCCTGTGTGTGTATTGGGCCTTCTTAGGAGGTTTCAGCATTTTTGGGCCTGTGTAATTTTACACACAACAATTAAAATCATATATAAATAACTTTAATATATTACAAATATTTCTAAAGTTTCCAGAAATCACTACGAATTGCTAATACATATATTAAAAATTCTACACACCAACATTTCTAATAGCTCAAATACTCCAAACATTATAGTTCAACTTTAAAACATTTCCCTACAGCCAAATCCAAAACATTTTCATAAAGCCAAATAACTACAAAACAAAGTAACAATACAATAAAGCGTATCAAATCTTTTTTTTAAATGACTTCTTCTAGCATTTTGATAAGCAAACTCATCAATTATACTATTCAAATTAATTTTCTTCAACATATCCTTTTCAATACATAACATTGCTAATCTATTTAACATGTCTTGTAACATAGTTGACCTCAGATAAGATTTTAAAATTTTTAATTTAGAAAAACTTCTTTCTGCTGAAGCAACAGCTACAAGTAAAATCAAAAGTATTCTATAAGCAATTGAAACATTAAGATAACAATCTAATGCTATTACAAACTCAATAATTTTAAAGGCTGTCATTGTTGTTGTTGGTAAAGTCATTTGTATAACTTGCAATTCAGAAAACAAATCATTTGAGTCAACGTCTAAGAATGAACCATGTTTTAGAGCATTTTCAAGCTTAACACGACATTCTTTCAATTTAGTGTCATCTTGAGACTTTAATTTTTTTGAATCAAATAAAAACCCAAAAACATCATTAAATGTTTGTATTTGTTCAAACCTATTCTTCAATGCAGCAATAGTAAAATCAATCACAATAATAAAATAATTAACTCTAAATGATTCTTCAGCAGATTGTATATTATCCTCATATGTATTTTCATCAAATTATTTCTTTCTTCGGATTTAGGCCTTTTTTAAGAAAAACAAGTTCAACATCCATACCCAAAGCTATACTTTTAGCCTTATTCAAGGCAAAAATAAACCTTATTTATCTTATTTTTCAATAAAAACAAATTAGCCCATTCAATTGCATTATGGCAGCATCAATATGCATAATGTTGCAAAACTTTGCTAACCATGTCAACTTTGAACAAAACATCATGCCAAATAATTATGCTTAATAAAAACTCAAAAGTTTCTAGCTCATTTACTAAACTGTCAGCTTCCCTCTTTGCTTTAGGGTCATCACTAGTTTTAAATAATTGTAACAAAGCTTCTTTTATTTAGGGACCTTGATATCTTATGGCTTTTTTACTTTTAATATGACTCTCCCATCGCGTGTTGGATAATGGTTTTAGACTAAACCTGTGTACATTATCAAGCAACAAATTTCATCTTTTTGTAGAACTAGAAAAAAATGTATACATGTGTTGAATAAAACCAAAAAAAGATATTACTTTTTCACAAGAGTGTGCCATATCACAAACGGTAAGATTAACACTAGGAGCAACACATGGCATATAAAATGCTCTAGGATTTATATTAAGTAACCTTCTTCGCACACCTTGATGTTTACCTTTCATGTTAGATTCATTATCATAACCTTGTCCTCTCACACCATTAATATTAAGATCAAGAGATATTAACACACACTGCAATTCATGAAAAAGCCCATGTCCAGATGTATCATGCACATTTAAAAACTCTAAAAAATATTCCTCTATTTTTATTGGACTAGACAACACGTCTACACAACGTATTATCAAAGTCATTTGTTCTTGGTGACTAAAATCTAGAGTACAATCAAGTATCACAGAAAAATATTTAGGCTATTTGATTTTTGAAATTTTGAATTTCTAATCTTATAGGCTAACCTAGAAATCAACTCATTTTAAATTTTATGACCAAGATAATGATAATGAATCTCACTATTCTGAATGCGTCGAATATGTTCTTACATGACCAAATCAAACTCACCAATCATTTCAATTAAACCTAAAAAATTACCATTGTTATCTTCGCCGTAGGTTCCATAAAAAGCCAAATTATGCTTAGCAAGACACTTCACTACGGCAGTTATTCTTACAAGAACTTGTTTCCAATGAATTTTATCTTTGAAAATTTGGTCTTGTACATTTTTATCAATTGTTTCATTTTTCTCTTAATCTGATTTACAAATCATGCCAAGCACTCATATTATTATTGTGCACAAAATTGTTTTCATGTGATTTAAGCCGTTCACTAAGGTGCTTCCAATCATTAAATCCTTCATTAGTTGGGGCACTATTAATATGCATAGTAGTCAGCTTAAACAATTTATAACAAAAACAATAAACTTTATTTTGCACTTTTTAAATACACTAACCATTTCTTATCATGAATCTCTCCATTTGGTAATTTTCGAGTATAATGTGCATACGAAAAATGTCTGGAAAGACCATCTAGTAGTGGATAGTTCATGATAGTTTTGTTATAATTATTTAAATGGAGAGAAATAAGAAGCAAGACACTATAGAACTTTATTGCTTACTGATTTGAATGCAAAACGCAGATAACATGATCTATTTATAAAGCTAATGACTCAACGGTTAAAGCAACATGTTGTAGCCACTACTCCTAATAAATTGCAACTTACTTGGTAATCAATGCAACTACTTTCCTATAGATTAGGTCAAAAACAGGCAATATGCATTAATAAAATAACAAAAAAACAATTAACTTCCCTAAAGACTAGGACAGCACAACAACTTCAAAGAGAGGCTCACATGCATAGTAAAGCAAACATGACTTTTTCAACAATTCCTCCCTTAAACTGAAAGTATTGCAAACATTTAGTTTAAAACAAAAACAGAGACTTTAATATGCACTTTTCAAAGTACAAACTCCTAACAATTTGAAGGGTTTGGTGACAAGCCCCTAACCTACTATCTTACACTAGGCGGCCTGTCGGCAACCCCACGGTAGCTTTCCAGTAGAGACTTGCCCCGCTGAAAGGCTCCCGTGAAACTAAGCCATTACTTATACATGAAAATCTAAGTAAATTTTTTTATATATATACAAAACTACTTTATTAAAATTTTGATAGCATAACGGCTGCATTTTGAAATATTCTCATTACCTGTAAAACAGTTTACAAGCACTTCTAAATATCAAATACTTTCTCCACTACCATTAGGACTTCAGGTCCATCATAAAAATGCAATACAACTCAATCACAATTTTTAAAGTAAGCGAAAATGGGCAAATCCAATTTTAAATAAATATTCGTACACTAAACAAATAATAATTACTTAAGGTATTCTTCAAAATATAATTTTACATAAGTGTTACAATCAAACATAATACATATTTTTAAAACATTCACAGTAATGTCTGACTATTCTTGTAGATCCTGGAAATCCCTGCAACATCTGCACATGTACCTGGGGAGGTTGGTTTATAAAACATAATAATATAGTGAGCTAAACGAGCTCAGTGAGTGTTATTAGTTTCTAAACAATTTAATCTTTCTAATTTAACCTCCCTGAAAACTGTACTGAAAAGAATAGAAATCTATTTTCTGATAACTGTACTGAAATGCATAATAATAAAACTTTTCCTATTTTCTAAAAATTCTGAAATGAATAATAATAATACTTTTCTTGTTTCCTAAAAAAATGTACTAAAATACATAGTAATAAAACTTATTATGTTTCTTGAAAACAATGTACTGAAATCTGTTTCATGAAAACAACGTACTGAAATCTGTATCCTGAAAACAATGTACTGAAATCTTCTTCATGAAAAAAGTTTCTTGTTTCCTAAAAATACTTTAAATGAATAATAATCCACTTTCTGAATACTGTACTAAAAATAAATATGTTTTATAAAAACTGTTCTGAAATCTGTTTTCTGAAATCTAGCCAAGCATAACGTATAAATAATTCTTTTATAAGTAAAACATATATTCAATTATTTCTATAAATTTAATATCCTGCATTGAAAATCTGTAAAATATTTCTGACTTGGCTTCTATATCTGTAACTCCCAATGGAACCCATAAAGCTCTGACTCATAGGACGACTAACTGGCGCCGTACCATATGAGTAGGGTCACAAGGCGACTAAACTGGCGCCGCTCACCGTAACATCTAAAATAAGACATCTCACTGGTTATGTGGTGAAATTCTGCGTTGCCTCCATATAGCGAGATAACACCCCATAAGTGTAAGGACGACCCACTAGACACGATAGACTTAACCCCCAGGTTAGTGACATGCCCTCCTAACACTTGCCCCACATAAATAGGGTATTCCGGCCGAGTCATAGTCTATATCTCTGTTCTTTTCTGATGGGTAACTCATGGGTTTTAAAAATTATTTTCTTTACTTTAAAAACTAACTTTTAATCTAAAAGCATGAAATATATATAAAATATATAAATAAATAAATGTATATAAAGTCATAAATAATTCAATCAAACTTGGAAACATACTAAAGTACATTTCAATCAAAAATATAATTTTACAGTCACTTAAATAAAATCATAACTTGCTATAAATTTTCATAAAACATATTATAAAACTTTTTTTTTTTTTTTTTGATTTCAAAAAAACTTCTATTACAGAAGACCAACAAGAAAGTTAGGTTCAGGATTGAACCAACAAAACTCCTCCTTAGAGGAAAAGGCTAGGGAAGCAAGAGAGTGTGCTATTCCATTCCCCGAACGAGGAATGGCATGACAGTTGGAAACTCCCACAGCCCTAAATAGAGCCTTAACATCAGAAAAAATAGGGTCCATAACAGAACTAGGAAGAGAATTAAGCAACCTAGCCACAACAGTGACAGCATCTAACTCAACCCACTCAATAATCAGGTTGAACTCCTTCGCCAGCAGCAACCCCTCTCGCAACGCCAGCAGCTCGCCAAGCTCAGCAGGAAAAAACCCCAAGAGGGGCTTGGCAGAAGCTGCAACAACCTTGCCCTGAGAATCACGCACCACTGCACCAGAACCCATCACAGAACACCCAGGCTTCACTGCTACATCGGTATTCAACTTCAGGGAACCTGCGGGAGGAGGCGACCACGGAGGAGAGCAAGGCTGCCTGGGGGGCTGGAGAGAAGGGCCAAAGACCTTCTGGGTACCCTGAAATTCGCGAAGCAAAGAGAGAGACCAAGAAACCAAATCAGCACTAACCCTGGGAGATTTAGAATGACAGACAGCATTCCTTTCAGACCAAACCCCCCACAGGATCATGCAGAACTCCTCAAGCTCTGCTCTCTTAGCCCTAACAAAAACCCACAATATCAAATCAAAACAAGAAATATAGCACTGCAAATTGAGAATGTCCCAGAAAACAGTGGACTCCCAAATAGTGCGCACGGAGCTGCACCAAAAAAGGGCATGGGCTGAACTCTCGGGAGCATCACCGCATCTAGAGCAACACGGGTTAACCACAATCTTCCTAGAGCAAAGATTACAAAGAGACGGGATGGCGTTGTGGCAAACTCTCCATATGAAAATTTTAATTTTGGGGGGGATGTTGAGATTCCAAAGAGCAAGCCACCATTTCGAATCCGGGCACGAGGAAGAACCTTTGAGGGAGAGTTTTTCCTGCGCTGCAACTCTATACCCACTCTTCACAGAATACTCCCCATTCTTATCAAAATGCCAGATTAAGGAATCATTACAATCACCCAAACTCAGAGGAATTTCCAGAATAGAATCCCTATCCGCTGCCACAAATACCTGATCAAGCTTAGCCAAATCCCAAGAATGGGACGAAGGGGAAATGAGAGATGCGACCATGAGATCATCCACAGGGGCATTCGAGAAGGGTCTGAAAGTGGACTCCCTTGGTATCCAAGGGTCCTGAAAAGCACTGATATTCTTACCATTCCCTACCCTCCAACGAAGGCCCTTAATAAGAAGACTCCTGCCCCAAACCAAACTCCTCCACAGATGAGAACTCCCCTGTTTCAGCAAGACAGATAAGAACTCCTCCTGCCTGAAATACTTTGCCTTAAGAACTCTAGAAACCAACGAGTCTTTATTCATAACAATTCTCCAAGCCTGCTTGCCCAGAAGAGCTTGGTTAAAAAGAGATAAATCTTTAAACCCAAGCCCCCCACTAATTTTCGGAGAGCACAACTTGTCTCTAGAGACCCAGCTAATTTTCTTATTACCATCTGAGGCACCCCACCAAAAGCCCATAATCATAGAGCACAACTCATTACACAGAGCAGAAGGCAACTGGAAAATACTCATTGTGAAGGTAGGGATAGCTTGTGCCACTGCTTTGATAAGAACTTCTTTCCCGCCAATCGAGAAGAGGTTGCCCTTCCACCCTCTGATCTTACGCCATACCCTCTCCTTAATGTCACTGAAGGTTTTCCTTTTATTTTTCCCCACCATGGTTGGAAGACCAAGATATTTATCATGAGCTTGGGCATTAACTAGACCCAGACAATTCAAGATACTAGCACTGCAGACATCTTCCACATTTGGACTAAAGGTGATGTTGGACTTTTGCAAATTAATCCGCTGGCCAGAGACTTTCTCATAAACATTTAGGATCTGTTTCAACTTCTCACAATTCTGAACTGAAGCCCTGCAAAAAACAATACTGTCATCTGCAAAAAACAAATGACTCACTAGCGGGCTCCCGCGACAACATCTCATGCCCAGAGATTGCCCATTAGATTCGTTGCCTTTGATAAGAGAAGATAAAACTTCTGCACAGAGAAGGAAGAGATAAGGAGACAAAGGACATCCCTGCCTTAACCCTCTTTGCGGAGTGACTTCCCCCACAGACTTCCCATTTATCAGGAAGGAAAGTTTGGAGGTCGACACACAATCCATAACAAGGGCTCTAAACTGATTAGGAAACCCTAGTTTCTCCATGATAAGCTCCAGAAAGCCCCACTCCACACGGTCGTAAGCCTTACTCATGTCCAGTTTGATCGCTGCATACCCTCTTTTGCCCTTTTTCTGTCTCTTGATAGAATGGAGAAGCTCAAAAGCAACCATAATGTTATCAAAAATTAACCGCCCTGGTACAAAAGCACTCTGCTCCGAAGATATAATGTGGGGCAGAATTTCTTTCAACCTATTTGCCATAACCTTGGAAACAGTCTTATAAATAACACTGCAAAGGCTGATGGGCCTAAAATCGATCATACGCTCCGGGTTTTTAACCTTAAGAATCAGGACAACATTAGTGGCGTTGAACTCCTTGATTGAGCATCCACCATTAAGAACATTAAGACATACACTAGAAACATCCTCTCCAACCACATTCCAAAATTTCTGAAAGAAGAGAGCATGGAAGCCATCAGGGCCAGGGGCCTTATTTGGACCCATTTCAAAAACTGTAGCACGCACCTCTGTTCAGGTAAAAGCCTCTCCAAGTCTGCCTGCCATATGGGCATCAACTTTACGCTCAAGAAAGGAGGAGGCAGCAGAGAAATCGGATGATGATGGCTGGATAGACTTGAACAAATCTGAGAAATAATCCAAAACCACACTAGACATACCCTACGGATCCCTCTACCATCCACCAGCGAGCTAATCGTGTTCTTCTTCTTTCTGGCCGTCACTCTTCTGTGAAAAAATTTAGAGTTCTTGTCCCCTGCGAGTAGCCAATCAACCCTCGACCGCTGTTTCCAATATAATTCCTCCTTGGAGAGGAGGCTTTCCAATTCTCGCTCCCTAAGCTTGATATCATTAAGAACCTGTTCAGATTGCTGCCTATCATAGAGGAGATTGAGCTCACATCTTTTCCTATCAATGGCTTTCCTCAAAGATCCGAACTTAACTTTACTCCAATTTTCCAGCCGATCAGCACAGACAACCAGCTTATCTCTTAAGCCTATACCAGAAATATCATAGTCAAACCCTCCCCAGGCCGAACAAATCACAAAATAGCACTCTTCATCTTTAAGCCAGAAAGGCTCAAATTTGAACTTCCGATCTCTATCACCACTAATGTTGGGACCACCATGCACAAACTTGGCCGAAATCGGCCTATGATCAGAAAACATAAAACCTAAATGCTCAACTTTAATCCCCGAAAACAAATTAACCCAATGACTGGTAGCAAAAAAGCGATCCAATCTTTCTTGAACATTTCTAGCACCCCCCCTTTTATTATTCCAGGTAAACAAGGGCCCTGAAAAACCCAAATCAACAAAATCACACAACTCAACAATACTACGAAAATTAAACATACCCGGACCAGTTCGTTCATTCCCGCCAGACTTCTCCTCCATATGAAGGAGTTCGTTGAAGTCACCGCCACACAACCAAGGAAGTCTGTTGACTGCCTTCAGCCGTCGAAGGAGCTCCCACGAATCAGTTCTATGGTTAGGGACAGGACACCCATAGAACCCAGTGAACCTCCATTTGAGGTTATTCTCCATTTTGATCACCACATCAATATGGCCCCTAGAGAAGGACAATACTGAAACATCTCACACATCGTTCCACAGTAACATCAATCCTCCACTCTTGCCCACACAGTCCACATGTAAACCCCCAGAAAAACCCAACTGAGTCTTAATCTTTGCCGCCCACTCACCTTTTAACCTAGTTTCAGAAAGGAAAACTAGATTAGGGGATTGT
The DNA here is from genome assembly GCA_003430845.1 of Xanthoceras sorbifolium. Classification (NCBI taxonomy): domain Eukaryota; kingdom Viridiplantae; phylum Streptophyta; class Magnoliopsida; order Sapindales; family Sapindaceae; genus Xanthoceras; species Xanthoceras sorbifolium. The sequence goes on along the minus strand of CM010613.1, from coordinate 14,655,653 downwards.
TTCCGGATAACCTTCCGGAGCGCCAAGAACGCCCGAGGACTCCCCAATCCTCGAACATTCCAACAAATGATACTCATAACCCCCGGCGGGCCTGCTCCGCAGACTCCGCCGATAATTCAGTCTCTAGCAGTTTCTGTTTCTTCCCAGCCAGGTTCTCCCCAGCAACTTCAACACCCTTACGCTTTCCACCATGATCTATGACAATCGCTTCAGAAGGGGGTATACCAGTGTAAATACCAGAAAACTTCTGATTAAAGGATCGCTTAACTGGCTTTCGACCCCTCCTGGCATAATGCCTGGCTAGTAACATCTTTTGGATTGGGCTTGGACAGCCTGGAATAAGCCTCTGTAAAGGACTCCCCCGAATTAGTCTTTTCCATTTCTTAGAGGTAGGCTTACCAAAAGAAGACCCAAACATAACTGCATCTCCTTCATCACATAAATTTGACCCCACTATTTCCTCATCCATTCTTGCCAACGCCTCTGAGTGACCATCTTCAGTCGGTACTACTGCAAGAACCTCCCTAGATGGGTGCTCAGCCGGCTGGGTATCCTGAATCAAACTACCACCCTTCTGTCTCACTGCACTATTCAAAGCTGATGGAGAGGCCTCAATATCCCGACTAGATTTACCTTCACGTTTGTCAGAAGATGTTGGGGCAGAAATAACGACTCTTCTGGCACCCTCTACACCTGCTCCGACAACAACCTCAATGTCTTCATGGGCCTTCGTTTTTGCTTCTGATATCTCCTCCCCCCGTTGCCTAGGCTTAGAACGATCTAAAGGAGATGCTCTAAACCACACCCCGAATTTTGGCTCAACCCCCTCCATAATACTCTTCCTCACCTCGCTGTTGTGACACTCCCTGACAGAATGTCCGATAAGACCACAACCATAGCAGAGATCTGGAAGCCTCTCATATTTGATCAAAGCCGTAATCATAGGATCAAAATTCTCCAACCTCATCCGGATACCCCTTTTCAAAGGTTTGGAAATATCAATTCTAACTTTAATTCTCAAGAATTTGCCCCACAGATCTTTCGAATCCATCGGGAACTCAACAATGGACCCAACTTCCTCTGCTATTAATCTTGCCACTTTACAATTCATACACGCCAGAGGAATATTGTAAATGTGAATCCAGAACTCAGAGAATTTGAATCGAAGTTGTGAAATTGCACCAGGCCCCACCGGTTTCTCAAGAACAATAAGATTTGTATCGAAATGCCAGGGACCCCTGGACCAGACCATCGCTTTATCCTCAAGGGATTGGAAATGGAAGACAAACACATTATCGCCTACCATCTCAATTTCTACTCGGCCCACAGTACCCCAAATTTGTTCAATAGTTCCACGGAAGGCCTCCCGGTTCACCTTCCTACGAGAAAGGATCTTCCCTACCAAGCAGTGTTCAACACTTCTAATGCCATCGGCTTGAATATCCCCAGCTATGTCTAGGACTGGGCCATCTTCCTCTGATAAGGATAGAGCCTCACAAAGCCTCAAAATTTCATCTGTAGCCATAGCGAGTATCACCACAACTACAACACCGCCGGCCACCACTGCCAATTAGAACCCCAAAGAATTGATAGATACAGACCCACACCGTGATTCAAGGCAGGGCTAAAATAAAGCTCCACAACCAAGAAAACCACACACTGCCAAGATGAACAACCCAAAAACAACCGATAAAATCACACACTGCCAAATTGGACTAACCAAAAAAATATTCCACACACAAACAAAGCAGCTGAACCCACACGAAACCGCACCACCACTAACTGACTAGACCCCGCACTGCCCAATTTCAGTCCACTCAGGCAGAAACCCAGATCTACTTTACAAAATTTTTTAAAAAAATTGCAGATCTACTTCACAAAAATCACAACGGAAGTCAAGACCCAGAACTACTTCACAAAAACAACAACACAGCAAGCATTATCAACCAAAGCACCGGATCCATGAACACCAGAGGACAAACTATATATTTTTTTTATTATTATTTTTTATAGACAAGCACCAAATCCATGATCCATGAGCACCATTTCAATCTACCCACACCACGACAGCCAACACAGTACAAAACACCTCCAAACAGGCAGCTACACCCAGCTGAGATCCCAACCAACACACTCCACGGCAGCCAACACAGCACCAAACAAGGCAACACAGCACCCACCTCCACCCAAGGCAGCTACTCCCAACTGACTTCCCAACCAGGCAGACGATCGGGGAAGACGCGAACAGCGAAGATAGATCCACTAACAGAGCCCCTGCATCATCTCAAACACTTCATCACCGCTCCTCCAAGTCACTAGAGGTCCAAGACACACAACCTCAACCAAAACAGAAAACCACACCAGATCCGAGCACACCCGCAGCACCGAACACCATTATCAGTAGATCGGGCAAGAAAACCAGCAGCTCGAAGACTCTCAGAACAGAACCGTACGCAACCCCCCGAGAAGAGAGAGGGAAAGGATCTGCTGGGACGATGGATCCAAGGATCCTGGGTTACCCAGCCCTCTTCTTACCAATAGAAGCTGAAGAAGGACCTAGGAAACGAAGGATGATCGGACGAGATCTGCCACCATGAAGGAAGAAAAAACTGCCCTTGGGAAGACTACTTTTACCACTGTTGCTTCAGAGAAGAAACAGAGGAAGAGACTGTGTAGTTATGTGTAAGAAAGGCTAAGTTAAAAATGATGTTTTGAAAACTTGAAATGCACTTTTCATAAATAGTTTGAATACTCACTTAAAACATATTACTAAAATAAAATTTGCTATGCATAAAATAGCTTAAACATTCACTTGAATAAAATAGTTTAAACACTCACTTGACAATATTACAAAAATGAAATACATTTTGCATAAAGTGGTTTAACACTCACATAAAACATATTATTAAAATAAAATGCACTTTACATAAAATAGTTTTAACATACATTTACTAAAATCATAACTTTCATAAAATACACTTTACATAAAAATATTTTAAACACTCATTTTTCCGTGCTCCTCGATATCAAAGCTCCTTTCTAATATTTTTCTTCTCCTCTCACACTTGCTTTACCTCCACCTACAAGCCATATTTCATATTAAAATACACTACAATTAATCCCACTTAAAACTTAAGCCAACATTACTCAATTATAGGCAAACTAGTACACTGACATATATATTGTTCATTCTCAATTTTTTTTTTCTCAAACTTACATGAATTAATATTTTTAATGCATTCTTGCATGGTTTTAATTTATATTCATGTCATAGGTATATCAAATGTGACCAATTAGTGAAATTACATCATTGCCCTTCACCTTCAAAGTGGCCAAAAATATCATTTTAACCTTCAATTTATTCCAACATATCTATTTTCATTTTTTTTTTCATCCTTTCATCACACATCCTTGCCCATTAATCATTTAAGGCCACTAAAAGTATTTAAATCCAAACATATCCATACTTGAACAACATGCCCTTCACAAGTCAAAATCACAAAAACACCTTCTACACTTTCCTTTTTAATTTCTTCTTATATAACACAACTAATTACATTTAATTTACTACAAAAATCATGTCACTTTAATTTAAATTCATTTCAATCATTCATTTCCTCTTCTTGGTTGAAATTCATGCACCCATAATCACCATGTTTTCTTAAATTTCTATGCACCAATTAGCACCACAAACACACATATACAATTCTAATACCTTATCATGCTTTAATTGAAATTTCCATACTAAATTCAACTTCAAACCCTAACTTTTACTTACTACTTTTTTTGGGTTTTCACTTCTTGATGCTCCCTTGAAATTTAACTCATATTTAAAGACAACCAATTACAAACACTAACTTTTACTTAATTTCTTCTTATATAACACAACCAATTACATTTAATTTACTACAAAAATCATGTCACTTTAATTTAAACACATTTCAATCATTCATTTCCTCTTTTTGGTTGAAATTCATGCACCCATAATCACCATGTTTTCTTAAATTTCTAGGCACCAATTAGCACCACAAACACACATATACAATTTTAATACCTTATCATGCTTTCATTGAAATTTTCATACTAAATTCAACTTCAAATCCTAACTTTTATTTACTACTTTTCTTGGGTTTTCACTTCTTGATGCTCCCTTGAAATTTAACTCATATTTAAAAACAAATCTACTTGAATTCAAGCCAATACTCAAGTCAATTCAAAGAGAAAACCAAAATCCAAAATAGTTCCATAAATTCAAGTATACTAGTGCACAAACATATCACTTTCTTACTTCTTGCTCTTGCTTGATCTCTTCCCCACTTAACTCACTTAGCTAGGGCTTGAAATGGCCTTGATGACCTCTTCTTCCTCTTGCCTTTGCTTGGCCGAACCCCCTTGCCCTTTGCTTGGCCGAACCTCTTCTTCCTTTCTTTCTTTTTTTTCTTTCTTCTTTCTTCCTTCTTTGCACGGTTTTGCTCTCTCTCTTTTGCTTCTCATCTCACACTTTAGTATGCTTATATAGGCCCTTAACAATTGCTACTTATCCCTTGACCTTTTTAAAATCATAAAGTGGCCACCAATTGAAAGTTAATCACATGTAAATTGCCAATAATATTTTAATTGTCAAACTAGTCCACCAATCACATTTCATCTCATTAAGTTTACCACCCACTAATTCTTGCATTGGCATTTCATGATTTGTTCATTTTGTTTCACATGGATTGTGCTTTTTTAGGGGGAAATTTTCCATATAATAACTCATGTCATTCTCATAAAATTTAAATTCCAAAAAAATATTCCACACTTATCCAATTACCAAATTGAGTTTACCAATGTTCAATTGAACTTATTATCATCCAAATACACCATGAAATTAATATTTCTAATAGAGGTTAAATCGATTAAAATTATGATTCATTTTTACACTATATACCGAATATATACTTTTCTATCGAAAATATGAATCGGGTTTTACACTTTTCCTTAACTTTTGCCTTTAAACTATCTTAAAATTTACAAGAGTGCCATTAGTTAGGGATAATGAGATTTGATTGGTTAATCTTTAATGGATAGCTAGTTGGTTTTCAACTAGTTTCATAAAAATCCATTCCATAAAAATCCACCACTTGACTTATATTTTTCCATATGCCTTACCTTGATTTATCCACTTGTTCACCTCACATTAATCCACCTAAATTAGTTTTCCACCACATTTAAAAACACCAATTAAATTACAACACCTAAATTACTTTTCCATCAACCAATCAAATTACACCATCTCATGTATCATAAAATATGTTATTTAATTCCAAAAATACCCTTAGTACTCTAAATTTATGGAAATCCTTCCTAGGTCTTCCGAAACTTATAATTGGATTTCGTATACACTTTACGGAGCCTTACTAACCATCCGAAACTATTCCGAACATTTCGTATATCCTTTAATACCCGTCCAGACACATTTTGTAACTTTTTTGAATTTCCGAACACCTTTCCGAAAATCTCTGGATCCGTCCAATAAATTTCATTATAGCACCGTTAATACTTTTAACACTCAATTTACTCATAATAAGGGCATACTTATTCGCATATGTACCGTACAATAAATTCTAGAAAAATATATTACAATACCTATATATGTACTGTACAAACTATCGGGATGGTGTATTACATTTGGTAAATATATCAGCAACTTGATCTTCACTTCTATAGTAATGAGATCAACAACTTCATCCTTTGTGAGGTCTCTTAAGAAATAATACTTAACATCAATATGCTTGCTTCTTCTATGTAGAACATGATTCTTGGAGAGCTTAATTGCTGAACTGTTGTCACAATAAATTGGAGTGGGTTCTTGTTGCTTGAAATACCGCTCCTCAGGAATTTTTTTTAACCAAATAGCTTGACATACACATGAAGTTGCAGCTACGAATTCGGCTTCGGTTGTTGATAAAGCAATAATTGGTTACTTCTTTGAAGACTATGAAACAGCTTCTGACCTCATTATGAATACATAGCCAGATGTACTTTTTCTATCATCAAGATCATCTGCATAATCACTATCATAAAACCAAATAAATCTGACTTTTCACCCTTCTTATAGAACAACCCATATTCAATGGTTCCTTTGCAGGTATCGAAAAATTCTCTTGGCGGCTAGAAAATGCATCTCTCTTAGGTACTCTATGTACCTACTAATGACACTCACTGAATGCATTATATCTGGCCTTGTTGCAGTCAAATACATTAAAACTTTCCACAATCTGCTTGTAAAGTGTGTTGTCAACCTTTCTTCCTTCAGGATCTTTGATAAGTTTCAAACCCGTTTTCATGGGTGTGCCCACTGAATTGCAATTCTTCATTTTATACATGTTTAAAATTTCTCGCACATATTTCTTTTGAGAAATAAAAATCCCAGCAGCAGATTGTTCTACTTCAATACCCAAAAAATAATACATCATTCCAATATCAGACATATCAAACTCAACCATCATAGACTTCTTAAAATTTTCAAATATGGCACTATCATTCCCAGTAAATATAAGATCATCAACATATAAACACACAATGAGCATTTTTCCTCCATCACCAATTTTAATATAACGTGTATGTTCATATGGACATTTTTAAAAATCTTCCTTCAAAAATAAGAATTAATGCGACTATACCAAGCATGTGGAGCTTGTTTTAATCCATATGGTGCCTTCTTTAATCTATACACTATATGCTCATTTCCAATTTTAATATAACCAAAGGTTGATCAATAAATACCTGTTCTTCCAAATCCTCGTGTGACATAGTCGATTTCATGTCCAACTGGAAAATAGACCATGAGTTTTGTGTCATGTCATGCTACGGGAGCAAATACTTCTTTATAATCTACACCAAACTCTTGTTTATAGCCTTTAGCTACTAAGCATGCTTTGTACTCATCAACTTTGCCATTTTCTTCAGCTTTGTCTTCTATACCCATTTCACACTAATGGTCTTCTTCCCTTTTGGAAGTTCTATTAACTCCCAAGTGTTGTTTCTTTAGATAGCCGCAATTTCAGTATCCATAGCAGTTCGCCATTTTGATTCTTTTATAGCATCTTCAAATGCTACAGAATCACAGTCTAAAAATAAAGCAAAATGTGAGAGCGAATCATGAGAACCATCAAAGTCAAATACCTCATAATCCATCATCCATGTAGGTCTTTTTCTAACACGTTGGATCGTTGTTCTTCTTCTACGTCAGCTACAGCTGCAGGTGGGCTATTAACATTTGTTGGAAAAATTTGACTGGATGTTGGTTGATACACATTTCTCATTGATTGCTGGCTTTGCCCATAATCTTCACCATCAAAATCTGCTGGAATTTGTTGTTATGTTGTTGTCACTCCATGACTAGAATTTTCCCTCATCGAAAACAACATCGTGGCTAATTACAGTCTTCTTGGTGATAGGATTGTATAACTTGTAGGCTTTTGATTGATCACTAACACTAAGAAAAATACATTTTTCTCCCTTTTCATAAAGTTTTTTTCTCTTCTGGTCTGGAATATGGGCATACGCAACACAACCAAAAATTTTGAAATGATCTACCACAGATCTTCGTCCGCTCCATGCTTCTTCCGGTGTCATATTTTGAACAGCAAATGTGTGACTTATGTTCAAAATATGAATGCTCCAATTGACTGCTTCAGGCTAAAAACTCTTCGGAATGTTGCTCCTTGTTAAAAGGCTTCGCACCATGTAAAACATTGTTCGATTTTTCCTTTCACAAACACCATTTTGTTGAGGCACATAAGCTGCTGTAAGTTGCATCTTGATGCCATAGGTCTCACAAAAATTTACAAATTCACGTGAGTTATATTCGCTACCACGATCTGTGCAAAGAACTTTGATTGGGCTCTCTACTTCTTTCTCAACAAGAACTTTATAATTTTTAAAGGTTGTAAAAACTTCATATTTCTCCTGCAAAAAATACACCCAAGTTTTGCAACCAAAATCATCAATGAAGGTAATTATGTATCTTTTACTTCCATTGGAAAATGGAGTTATTGGACCACAAAGATCAAAGTGGACTAACTCTAATGCCTTCTTTGCTCTCTGTGACTTTTCTTGTGGAAATTGATTGCGATGTTGTTTGTTAACAACACATTCTTCACAAACTAGTTAAGAAAATTCAATCTGAGGAAGACCATCCACCATATTATTCTGTTATAATGTCTTGAGTCCACCGAAATTTAAATGTCCATAACGAAAATGCCATAGCCATGCTTCATTCTTCAACTTGGCAGAAAAACACAAATTAGAAATGTTGTGGAGATGCAGAGGAAACATACGATTTGCAATCATGTTGACTTTTGCCATTAAGTCTTTCTTTGGATCTTAAATTTGATAAACTCCATCTTTAATGATAATCTCGTATCCTTTTTCCTGAATGACATAGTCGAAAGCAAACAACAAATAGGGACAGAACACGCTGACCCTAAGAAAATTGGAATCCTCCAAATTGAACTCTCAAAGTTAAGTTTTTTTTTTTCTAAAAATAACAGTAAAAAGATAACTGCCTCAATTAGAAACTGATGCCCTTTTATAGGCTAAGTTCACAAACCTATCAGTCTAGGAAAATAAATAAAGAAGAAATAGAAAACATTACAAAGTCCTAAAACAAACAAATAACAATAAAGTTCTAACACAAACAAATAACTTTATGTCTCCTTGATTCCTACGTCAGTCCCTTCCACTTCATGAGAACTCGCCCTCAAGTTGTAGTCTGGATAAAGAGGCGTATCAGAAGAGTGATAGTCATACAAATTAGAAACATTGAAGGTCTTGGATATTCCCATAGCTTCCGATAAATCAATCACATAAGCATTGTCATTGATTTTCTTCAAGATGCGAAACGGACCATATCTTCAAGATGCGAAACGGACCATACTTCTTTGGCTTCAGCTTGTTGTAAGTGCCAACAGAAAACCTTTCCTTGCGAAGAAACACCATCACCTTATCACCTTCTTGAAATACTTTGTGGCGTCGATGTTTATCGGCTGCTGCTTTGTACTTGGCATTTGCTTCTTCAAGTTTTTGTTTAACCTCTGCATTTACAGCTTGAACATGTTCGGCCATATGTGTGGCAGCTACACTAGAACTTGAATTCTTTGGCAATTGAACCAAATCTAACACATGTTTTGGTGGGTTCATATAGACCAATGCAAAAGGAGACTTTCCTGTTGCACTATGTACAGCACTATTATATGCAAACTCATCTTAAGGAAGAGCAAGGTCCCACTGCTTTGGTTTATCACCATAAATATTTCGAATCAAATTTCTCAAAGTTCGATTTACGGATTCAATTTGACCATCCGTTTGTGGATGCGCAGTACTACTGTATTTCAAAGAGGTATCAAACATTTTCCACAGAGTGATCCAAAAGTGACTAAGAAATTTAGTATCTCTGTCAGAAGTAATGGAATGAGGAACTCCATGCAATCTAACTGATAATGAAACTGGGAATTATATTACACAGTCTGATTGTTCATTACAATTGGAAACCTATTTATAAATAGAAATAATAATATAATAATATACACTATATATTATATTAACATCCCCCCCACAAACTCAAGATGGTAAGATAGAAACAAGCTTGAGTTTGGAAATCAAATCGCGAAAACGTCCAGGATAAAGAGCTTTGGTGAAGATATCAGCAGGCTGATTAATGGAGGAGACTGAAAGGAGCTTAACAGTACCTTGAGTGACATGCTGGCGAACAAAGTGACAATCAATTTCAATATGTTTAGTACGTTCATGAAAAACATCATTGTGAGTAATCTGAATAGCACTACGATTGTCACAGTGGAGAGGAGTAGCAGTGGACTGTTTGACTCCCAGATCACCAAGTAACCAACGTAACCAGAGAAGTTCTTGAGTAGCATCAGCAATTGCACGATATTCAGCCTCAGTACTAGAACGTGCAGTAACAGTTTGCTTCTTACTACGCCAGGAAATGAGAGAGTCTCCAAGAAAGAAACAGAATCCAGTAGTAGATCGTCGATCAGTAGGATCACCGACCCAGTCAGCATCTGAGTATGCTTGTAAATCTAGAGATGAGTGAGCAGAGAAATGAAGACCATGAAACATAGTGCCTTTGAGATACCGGAGAATATGAAGAACAGCTGCAAAATGAGTGGAGTGCGGAGCGGTCATGAACTGACTGACCACATGTACAGCATATGCAATATCCGGTCTAGTCACTGTTAAATAAACAAGACTACCAACAAGTTGACGATAAAGAGTAGGATCACGGAGCGGTATACCCTCCAAGGGTGTTAATTTGACATTGGCCTCCAAGGGATTTGCAGTAGTCTTACTATCAGTCAAACCTGCTCGAGCAAGGAGATCAGAGACATATTTGGCTTGAGAAAGATAAAAACCATTAGAATCAGAAGAAACTTCAAGTCCAAGAAAAAAACTAAGATGTCCAAGATCTTTCATTTCAAAGTGTTGCTGAAGAAAGTCTTTGAGATCAGAAATACCAGTAATGTCATCTCCTGTGATAATCATGTCATCCACATAAAGTAACAAGAAAATGCAACCATGATCAGTCTTGCGGATAAATAATGCAGAATCATAAGAGCTAGAGAGAAAACCAAATTGCTGGATTGTAGTGGAAAATTTGGCGAACCAGGCCCGAGGGGCTTGTTTGAGGCCATATAATGCACGTCGAAGTCGGCACACCTTATTTGGAAGAGAATCATACCCTGGTGGAGGTTTCATGTAAACTTCTTCAGTAAGGTCACCATTAAGAAATGCATTTTTCACATCCATCTGAAATAAGTTCCATCGTCGAACTGCAGCAACAGCTAGTAAGCTGCGAACAGATGTAAGTCTAGCAACTGGTGCGAATGTTTCTTCATAATCAATCCCATACTCCTGTGTAAAGCCTTTTGCAACAAGGCGGGCTTTATGTCGTTCAACGGAGCCATCAGACTTAATTTTGATCTTATATACCCATTTACATCCCACTGCAGTCTTATTTGAAGGAAGATCAACCATATCCCAAGTATGAGTTTTGTCAAGAGCCTGTAATTCTTCTGCCATAGCTTGCTGCCAAACAGGATTAGAGCTGGCCTCCTTATATGATTGAGGCTCATGCAAGGAAATAATAGTAGAGAAGCAATGAAAATCTCGAAGTTTAACAGATGGTGTTCTTACCCGATTAGATTGACGAACATGAGGGACAGAATGATGGGAAGACTCTGGTACAGGATCAGCAAGCGGTTCAGATAACTCGGGAGTTGGCAGAGTACAATCAGAAGCACTTGTTTGAGTCTCATGGGATGTATCTGGGTTAATGTCATCTGGGAATAAGGGAATAGTGGGATCGATGAAAAAATTTAAAGATGCATTATGTGAAACATGAAATTTTGACATAGTAGAAAACATTTTATGCTCCCAAAAAACAACATGACGAGATATGCGAAGACGATTCGAAATGGGATCCCAGCATCGATAACCTTTGTGTTCAATACCATAGCCAAGAAAACAGCACAAACGAGACCGGGGTTCTAACTTGGTATGCTCATGAGGTTGAAGGAGAACGAAACAGGAACATCCAAAAACTTTAAGATTTTGATAAGTTGGTGGAGTACCGTAAAGACGTTCATAAGGAGTCTGATTATCGATGACAGGAGAGGGAACTCGATTGATAGTGTATACTGCAGTTAATGCAGCTTCCCCCCAAAAACGTTCAGGACATGCGGAAGAGATAAGAAGGGCACGAACAGTTTCAAGAATGTGTCTGTGTTTGCGTTCTGCACGTCCATTTTGTTGGGATGTCCCTGGGCATGACCTATGACAAATGGTACCATTCTGATGCAAGAAATTTAAAAAAGATGCATCCTTATATTCCATAGCATTATCAGTACGAAAAATTTTGATAGTTTTAGAGAACTGAGTTTTAATCATATTAGCAAAGTCAAAGTAAGTTTTAGATAACTCAGATCTACTATGCAAAAGATAAAGCCATGTATATCGAGAATAATCATCCACAAAGATAACAAAATATTTGGATCCCCCCACGGTAGTGGTGGGTGAGGGTCCCCAAATATCAGAATGGATCAAATCAAAAGGTGCATGTGAAGTTGAATCACTGTTATTAAAAGGAAGAGCATGTTGTTTTGCTAATGGACAAGAAATACAATCAAAATGTTCATCTGTGACAGAACCCAAGTGTCCACTAGATATTAGAGAGCGCAAACGACTAAAAGAAACATGACCTAACCGTGAGTGCCAAAGACTCAACGAGGACAATACAGAAGCAGCAGATTGATGTGGGGAAAGGTCCTGAGAGGGCAGATGAAGACTAATAAGCTCAAACAAGCGTCCAACTTTACGGCCTATCCCAAGCGTCTTTCCCGTTTGCGGGTCCTGCACACGACAACCAGAAGAGGAAAAAAGAACATCAAGACCAAGATCACATAATTGACCCACAGAAAGAAGATTTAATGTAAGTTGAGGAATGAAATAAGCATTAGACAATGAGAGATTATTGGTAGAAATGTGACCAACAGTCTGAACATTCATCGACGAGCCATCAGCAGTATAAATGACAGGTAACGAGGGATTAGATGATGTTTTCAAAAATAGAGAAGGATCAGAAGTCATATGATTACAACAAGCAGAATCAAAGTACCAAGAATGAGTACCTGCAGATACTGATGAAGCAGAAATGGAGGAATTACCAGACTTTGAGAGAATTTGATGCACCATGGATTCAAGATCATGAATGGAAAATGAAGATGGTTCTGGATCATGATCAGCAGTACCGTGCGTGTTAGCAGCAGTGGCAGCAGAGAATTGTTGACTGTTTTTGAATTTACCCAAAGGAACACCTTTGGGTTTGGTAGAAACACCTCTCTTATCAGGATTGCTGGGACAATCATCAATATAATGGCCTGGTCCAAGCTTATGACAATGTTTACAACGTCTGATGGGACAATGCAGAACTGAATGTCCTGGCTCTCGACAATATCGACAAAAGAGTTTCTGTTTGAATGACTGCTTAGAGTGTGTAACTAAAGCAGCATCCGTGTGTTGACTCTGAAATGTGGCAAGGCGAGTCTCCTCAGAAATTAGCTCAGAAACAGCTTGCTCAAGAGTAGGCAAGGGATGTCGATGAAGGAGAGATGCACGAGTAGGCTCAAACGTGTCATGTAGAGCCATAAGGAACTGTATCAAGTGCTGTTGATCTTTGTAAGTTGTGAACTTAATAGCATCTGTAGTATCTGTCCAAGTAGGCTCCGAAAGAGCTAGTTGATCCCAGATAAACTGCATTTTAGAGTGGAAGTCGGCAATAGACTGACCAGGTTCCTGTCGCAGTTGATGAATAGTGCGTAATAATTGATACTGATGAGAAAGATCAGAGGCAGTGTACCTTGTAGCTAAGAAGTCCCAAAGAGATGTGGCGGTTTCAAAACGACCAAACTGGAGATTGATAGATTGAACCGAGGTATTACGGAACCAGGTAATAATTTGATGATGTTTGCTATCCCAATCATCAAGACGCTCAAAAAATTTGGCATCAGTCTCAGTGGCATCAGTCCCAGTGGTTGTTCTAACGGGTTTTGGAATATCTCCAGTGACATAACGCCATAATTTTCGTCCTTTAAGAAAACTCTGCATTGCTTGAGCCCATAAAATATAATTGGGTCCATCTAAAATAACTTGAATAGGCTGAGACACATCCATTTTCCAGGAATTTTCCATAAATAATGAAAAATAGCCAAGTAATGTGGAAATAATAAATTAAGGGAATAATCAAGCAATGTAGGAAATTATAGGGGCTGATGCTGTAAGAAACCAAATCAGGGCAGTACCGTAATTA